>JAPDSC010088172.1:273799-288551 GCA_026290005.1 Latrodectus geometricus | reverse complement strand
ATATTAATTTGTTCTTAATCGAAATAGTAAATCACCAAAAAAACGATATCATGAATATGTTGCTGTGGCTTTCTTTAATGACCACAACTTTCTACAACAATTCATGAATTCATGAGTTAAAATTTAAATTGATCGGAGAATATGCTGAAATACTTTTTTATCAAGAAAAAATTTCTCAAATAAGCAAAATATAATGCATGCCACATTTTGGTATTTGAATAATTATTTTCTAAATTTATAATAAAAATATTACTGAAAAATTCTCTTCATAATAGCTTGTTTGAAACTTCTACACAATAGTTGTACTTATTGCAATTAACATTATTCTAACTGCTACATCTTTTCTTTTTATCCAAAACTAGCAAGCATAATTTACAAATATTTGGCATATTAATGTTATTTGATTCTTCATTGTTATAAAATTAAATTTTTTAAGTGCTATGCAACTTAAATTTTATTCGTAAGAACGAACTTAAATAATATTTTAGCTTAAAGAAATAAAACTATATAAATTAATTTTGGAAAATAAAATTTTTAAGGCCGGTAAAGAAATAAATTTTTCCTATGAAGAATTTTGGATTGTGAATCTATAAGAAAAATAATATATTATATTATAAAGTCACTTATTTATTTGCGGAGAAATTATTTAAAAAATGTACTTTATGATGAAACATTAAAATACTTAAAGAAGTGTGAGCTATTTTTATGTTTTAATTATATATTTATTATTTGTTACAAACTAATTTTGAAAATTTTCTTTTTTAGTTGCTGAATACTGATGAAGAATCAGGTAATTTGATATTTTTCTTGATATTTGTTTTAAATAAACTATCTGGTAACCTATTTGAAATTTCTAATAAAAATTAATAGAAATTATGTAATTGAATATTTAAATGCATCGATTAAATGATAATGCATGAATTTTTATTGTTTATTACAAATAATATTTATTTAACTATAGGACAATTATAACTATCAATAAAATGTGTTAATAATATTTATAGATACATCAAAACTCATATTATTGTTAGATTTTTTAGAATCTCGAATTTAAGATAAGTTATACTCCACATAAATTAATATTAAAATAAAGTACTGGAAACAAATATTTGCAGCATGAACTTAGATATTTTATTCATTAACTATTTTATTATTTTGAATATAAACATTAGATTTAAATCAATAAAAAAATAATATTTAAAACTCTTGAAGTAAGTTATAAGAACTTTTCAAGGAGCACTCAAAATGTTATTTTAAAATGATATTCAAAAATATATCAATAAACAGTAAGCATTTTCTTTTGAATAAACTTCCTGAAAAATTCACCTTAAATAGAAAAATCAAACAACGTAAATTTAAATTTCAATTTAAATTAATTCAAAAATTTGTGAGAAATATATTTCCAGATGTATTAAATTTATTTGAATAAATTTTTACTTAGTCTTTTTGTATATTATGCTGTCTCCACATAAAGTATTTTTCTGAGATTTCAATGTACGTATTAAATTGATACTATTTATCACAAGTCTATAAGTGATTTATTTTAGAATTTGCAGAAAATGAGATACGCTATAAATTTGAGCAACAAGAAAGAATAGAATTTCCTAGTTTTAAATGCTCTGCAAAGAACAACAAGGGTAGTTGCTGTGGACGTATCAAAATTCCTACTTTCAATGTTGATTCAAAAAGTGAGTAAATTAAAATTAACTTAATGTTTCTGATAAATAAATGATTATCAATAAGAATTTTAAATCAAAATGACCTTTTTACGATAGACTTCCAATATTTCTTTCTATTAAAAAATTAATGCACAAAATTAATAATATAGTTGAAGATCATATTTCAATTCTCATTTACCTAAATTTGTTTTCTGATATAGCCATCATTCTCATGAATATAGAGTTAGTTAATTTAATTTTTTTGTAAAAGAAAGTACAAATATAAAGCTTATGTGTATTTATCCTTCTTATCATATTATTTTATATCAACTGAGATCAATAAATTCGAAAACAAATCAGTGGCTCTTAAATCATCTTTCCGAAATTAATTTTGTTGTTATGTTACGGATGCTTTTAACAAGTTATTAAAGGGAATGAGAACTATTTACTTTTTATATAATTATCATAATAATTATCATTCAAATGATAAAAGTTATTGTTTGTTTGTGCAATAAACTAGACATTATTAAATAGATATTGCACAGAAATACATTTTAAATTCATTGACTAAATTAAAAAATTGTAATACGTTGTTTTATTTAAATATTTCATTCAAAATTTCTAGGGAAGTAAGAATTTATTTAATTAAAAGCTTTGAATCTTACACACTTGACTTATATTTTATCATTTAAACTATTAGTATAACTGTTATAAATACTGAAATTCTCTGTGATATTTGAAGAAGATTTTACGCTCGATTCCCACAGTTTTCAATGAATATTAAAATATGCTCATTAACTTTTTTCTTTTAAAACTAAACAAATTAATAAATGCATCTAAATAATAATAGGCATGATAATTTATTTGAACATTTAAATTATTCTAATAACTTTTTCTATGAATTTTTTAATTAAATTAATAAATTGTAAAAATATTATTAAGAGACGTTGCTTAAGTGTATGATTAAATCATATATTTATCAAAAAATAAATAAAAAATATTTAGTTCCAAAGAATGCTATTTGCAAGCATTTAAAATAAAAAAAAATTTATTTGAAAATTTTAAAATAATTATTAAGTCATTTTGAAGGTTATTATTTCTTGGAATGATCAATAATTCATCCTATACCCGAACAACAAGAATGCTTATTTAAATTTCTAGAATACATATTTAAATTTTTTCCATAAAAATAATTTTTTTCTTTTAACATTTTAAGTTATGCTTAACAAATTAAGTTATACTTATTTATATTCATAAATATTTTGTGAATATTTTTAATTTGTTATTTATAAGAAAGAACACTAAAAAATATTTTTAATTAGTAATTTCGTATTAATAGCAAATTAAAATTATTAACGAAATATTTCTTATAAACTCATATTTAAAGTGAAAATCTATATAAGAAACTTAATAAAATAAAGGAATATATTAAAAGATAAAAATGTTATTTCAGAAATAACTTTTATACAACTAATGATTAAAACATAATTTATCAATGATTTGCATGTATTTTAAAGCTTAATATCAATAGTAACTAATAAATATGATTAAACTATTGACTTATTATTACAATTTTTTACGAAGAAAGTTTTGCACCCTTTTTAAACATTTTAAAATATGAAATGTCTGTATTTATTTAACAAATCTTATTTAATATAACAATAAGTTCTCAAATTATATGTAGGTTGTATCAAGATCAAATACAATGATAAAAAAGAAACATTCAAAATTGTGTTTCACATTGATAGCAAAGTTCTGGTGAATCAGGAAATATCAGGTAACAAATATCACGATCTGTATTAATTTTTTTTTAAACTTTAGATAAAAATATTATTAAAGCTACTAATTTTATTTGTAAGAATAATATGCTGGTAATGTATTAATTATTAAACATTATTTTACAATAGTAATATAAATGTATTTTCTTGCGACAAATGCAATTAAAATACAAAATTATATTTCCATTAGGTAATATCTTTGCCGCATAAACTTATTCTTCTTCTTTCTTATACCCCAAAGTCTGACGGAGTCAGACAAGATCTAGAATTCCGTTGACTCTTAAAAAGTCCAGCACAGGGGAGTTCCCTAGAGAAGCCCATACAATCCAAAATGTGCCGTGGCGAAGCCTCGGGAACACCGCACTTTGTGTAGGAGTCGTACTTCTTTCTTCTCTCAAAAAACGAGAGGTACTTAATGTGCCACTGGCGAGTCTTGTTAGCGCAGGTGAGGAACCTCTATCAAAGTCGAGGGCAAGGGCAATTCCCGGGCTTCCCACCCATATACCAGTGGTGAGTTGGAGGAACCCTCCAATCCGCCATAATTTGTCCTTTTTCCGGGAGTACAACTCTTGAAACGTAAGGGTAAATGGAGTTGGAATCGGTTGATTGCATCCCTCCCTTGCAAGTTTGTTTGCACGACGGTCGAAACAGCCTTAGAATCAAGTGTCAACGAATTCATGAGGAGGTAATATGCAGCTTCTGTTAGTCAATAGACCGAAGCACCAAAAGGTAGAAGACTGTCTTGTCTCCATTCACCTACTGATTTTAGCTGAGCATAATGGAATAGCCTTCACGCCTAGTGTGGCCCTACCAGGAGAATGTTCCCGACGTACTTCACCCATTCCCTATACTGTTATTGGAAATCAAAGTTATATTTTAATGACTCTGTTACAAGTCTTATAGTGGTTTATGTATTAATTTTTCAAATTAAAAGCTTTTGACTGGATTGAATTTGACTTTAAGTATAGTTTTGCACAAATTCAGAGAGAAATATATTCCCTAAATCAGCCTAATCAATTCAGCCTATTTATTGTTTGATATATTTATATTAGTCAGAAGGTTAAATCTCATTTTTAAAATATAACTTTACAGACGACATATTTTTAAATAAATATTAGTTTTCAAGGAAAGATTTTTTTTTATTTTAAATAAATAATTTCTTAGTTTCATTAATGTATTCTTTCCTGATTCAATCATAATAACATTTTTCACAGTAAATTTTGTTTAACCTTAAATTGCCATTTAACTAATATTTAAAAAATACGAAAATTATTTGCAGTCACTTTGTTATGAAGTGACTTTGCTTAATAGGATTATCAAAAGTTTATTTCTATAATTTTAATTAAAAAAATTATAACGATGATAAACAATAACTAAATTATTCCGATTTTTTGTAAAGTGTTGATATCCAAATTATCGATAACTAGGCAAATGATACAATAAATTAAAAGATAAAAAAAATTTTTCAGGTCAAAATATACGCGTTATTTCTACATTATTCATTATTTCCATGTTTTAGGTAAATATAACTAATTTGATATATAATAAGCCTTTCAAAAATCATTAAGTTAATTGGGTTTTATAAAAGAGAGATTTATTAAAACAAATTCGGTTTCGCAAATATTTAATGAACAGATTTACTTACTATTCTTTTCAAAAATAAAACAATGGAATAGACAAATACCATGTTAAATTTTATATAATAAATAGAAATTAAAATTTTAGGGAATTATTTAAATGGATTACTGTCATTTTAGACTCAAGTCTTTTTCTCTTTTATGAATGAAACAAAATATATAGATTTCCCAGAATTACTCCATAAGAAATTATGATCTTATGTGTAGAAAATACTATTTAAGCAATCATCTCTAAATCTTGATAATTTGCATGTAGAAAGTCTTAGTGTGGCCGGCTGTCGGTAAATTATGGCACGTGTTAGATTTAGCGGGGGGTCCGATATTCAGTTGCAGTGCACCGATCTGTTAAATATTGCAGCTTAATGTAGAAAGGGCTAATGTTATTTTAATTTTTATCTAACTATATATTTCATGTCATTTATTTTTCATTTTTAGTAATATATCTAAAGAATGTTGAATCTAGAATTTTAACTCTTGATTTACATAGAAGGAATAGTTAAAATTTATGTTGTTTATTTTTATGTTAATAATTATCTCTTTAGAGGATACGCAATTAATATACATCAAAACTCTAAATCTATTTTATTTACCTCTATTCATAACTCCATAAATGTTCAAGAAAATCTAATTATTTAAAATATTAATGTGCATCACCCTAAATTATATTGATCCTTTGTTTTTGTAATTCACAGTGACAAAAATTAACGAATCCTGTTTTAGAGAATAATACTATTTTAAAAAAACATAAGATATTACAAAAATTAAAATTGAAACAAAATTTTTATTACTAACTTTTGATAGTAACTAAAATGGTGAAAAATAATTTTATAAATATATATCAATATATATATATAACTTACTTCACTGTGAACTTTTTTACAATATTCTTTTAAAATATTATAATGTATTTTATTATTTTATTTTTAGCCAAAGATCCTGCACCTATTTGCGTTTCACTACCAGTAGTATCATTTGCAACTATTTGCTTAGATTTTTACAACATTAAAGTTACAAGCTCTGTTATCAATGCCTGCTTCCGACTGAAGCCTAAAGTGTTGGGTCAACAAATAGCAAATATTGACGCTGGGTGTTTCAACATGAATTTAAATAAATTAGGATAATGACAAGAAAATATTTACTTCAATATGTTTGCATTTAGAGATAGTAATATCTAATAATAAAAATGCTTTTATGTTTCTTGTATAATTGCTTGCAAATTAATAAAAATATTCTTAGACATGATCTCGAAACATTTTTATTAAAAACAAATTTTGTTTCAAAATATACTTATGATATTGATACATTTATAAAACATATTGAATTTATACTATGTGTATTTTTAACTCTATAAAAGTATTTATAATTTATAATAGCTCTAACCCATTATTATTACCAAAAGATTATATTTATTTTAAAACTATTTTGATAATTAGTTTTACAAAACACTTTTATTTGAATTTTATCAAACGTAATTTTACTCTGTTTAATATTAAATTAAAACAGTCTACACAAAAATAATTCTTTTAGGTGTTAATTTAAAATGGTGATTTTTTTCAATTATTATATAAGAGTTTATTTTAATTTCCTAGTCTTATAGAAAAATAATAAAAATCTTAAAAGGATTCTTAAAAATGCTTGATGTTAATTAAAATTTAAATTAAAGTTCTAGACACTAAACAAAATTTGCTTATTAACATTCACAAAATAGGAAATTTAATCCCTGAAAAATAATTTACTTTAATGATTTCAAATTACATTTTCATTGAGCAAAATATTTTTATCAAAAACCAAAATTAAGTGTTAATATATATATCAGAAAATATTGGTTTATAACAAAATAATACAGCCCTTTGATTTTAAACTTCTAGATCTTTAACATTAGTGACAAATGTAAATTAAATAAAACATGAAATACATTTTATTATTATTTTTAGAATTATTATTTTTATTATTAGAATTATTTTTATATACTTATTTTAAGACATCACGAATGCTTTTGAAAAAAAAATTTACATGTCTTACAAAATATAATATATTTAATAATAATTACATATTCCAAATCACTTTTAAAAAAAGCAATTTAAGAAGACAGTATAAAAAATATGTCTTCTTAAATTAATTTTTCTAAGAACTTTTTTTGTAAATAATTGAATTTAGGTACGTCATTATATAATTTTACACAATATTCTCTTTACACAAATATAAATATAATAGATTTTATTAATAAATCTAAACAAAAATTTAACGGAAATAATTATAGTATAAGCAACAAATAATTTGTAAATATTTTCTAATATATATATATCAGATTTCATAAATAATAAAAAATGGATATGTAATTAATTTATTTACTTTAATTAATTATTTTAATTGACTAATTCTTGTCAATTTTAAGTTTTATACGTGGGCTAAGCCAACCATTTTTGTAGAACGTGTATGGTGATTTACATATTTTTGTTAAATCGATATACATGTGATAAAGACATGTGTTTATATATATTTTATGTATCTAGATTTCTTGTGAGGCCACAGTGGTCTGGCTGGTTAGGGCGTCGTTCTCGTTACCAAAAGGTGGTGAGTTCGAATACCGACTTAGCCGAAGATCCGTCGTGTTCACTAATGACGACTGGGTCAAGTACAAATTAATATCTCTGGGTGTGGTTGGACCCAGACTTTGGGTCTTCACTGGTTTCAGTCTCTAAATTGGAAATCACAGATGGTGCTGCCATCTATCAGCCAAAAGTCATACTTTCATCTTCGTATGTCAGTTTCGTGCTCTATTAAAATAAAACAAGAGACGCTCTCTCTCTGACTTCATTCGCATACTCTCTAATGGGCGGGCGCTGACGAGTGTCATCAGAAACAACAACGAAACAGATTTCTTGTAAAAGAATTTAACTGTGTTTACAAATTTTAATGATATTTGCGAATTTTAACGAATATTTGGTTTTCCCCAAACATTGATTTTCACTACAAAGTGAGTTTTAATTTATTTTATAGATTAGCTAAAAAAAAAATAAAGGAAGTGTGGGACGCTAAAAAAATTTTTTTTTAATTATGAGTCTATTAAATACTTTACATCGCTTAATAGACAATCTAACGAAGATCACTTATACATTTTATCAGCTGTTGTGTAAGATACTTTTCAAGAGGACTTTTCATATTTAGTGTTCCATATTTATATGCCTCAAAGGAGGAAACCTGAAAACTCCCAAGCATTCACTCCGACACATGTGTATACAGAGCACAGAATTCAGCATCCATCTTGCATTATTAAATAGTGGTTGAGAGCGAACTTTGGACATTCCTAAGAGTACTGTCCCGTCACTTTCCAATGTATTTTCGATCAGAATAGTATTGGGAAAAATTAAAACAATGTATTCTTGTAGTCAGCAAACGTAATGTTTTTCAAAGTATATAAAGCTTTAAAAGTCATTATTTTTCAAAGATATGGAAATTAGGAAGAACGGAAGCTATATTCCCTATACTACACTTATATTTTCTTTACCTTCTGGGAAGTATTCGTAGATGACAATTTTAGAAACTAACACTTTTGTGCCTAAAGAGAAAAGAATTTCCGTATGGTGTGCACCACGGGATAAGCAACTTTATAGTGAGCTCCAATCTAAACATTAATAATTTCGTTTAAACTAATTACAAACACTATAATCTAAATTTGGAAAAAAAACATTGCCTATGTTTTAAGTTAACTATGGAGACCAATATCTGAAAATCAGTTTCCTTATTTTCCTTGCAACAAATTTCAGATCAACTTAAAACCAAAAATTTGACTGAATAAGAGTTTTACTTATGAAGACAGACAGTTAAATACTGATTAAAGAAATAAATATCATTATTCCTCGAAAGTCATGATTAAATATAATTTTTTTATCTTTGATATAAGCAGAAGCATTCAAAAAATGTTGTAAAATGGATGAGAAATCGATTTTAACTTTTAATAACCAAATAAAAATGATAAATATTATAAAAAAAAAGTACATACAAGAAAAAATAGGGATGAAATTACTTAGAAATAATCTCAAAATAAGATGTAAATCGTTTGAAAAGAATTAATTACAAGAGAATAATGAATAAATGTAACCAAAAATGCTATTAAACATCATTCTTCTAATATTCGAGTTACACTTTTCTATTTAAGAATCTTGAAATAACATCAAAATTTCGTAATAAAAGCAATAAGTGATAACGACAAAATATTTTTGTTTTGTTTTAAGAGATCTTTTTAATATTTATAGACATTGAGTTATATAAACAGTAATATAATATATTCAAAGAGGAAATTAAAAGTATTCAACAGACTTTTTAACATAAATTTTATGAAAATTTATAGCTAGACATAATTTTCAAAAATTTACAAGATGATTTTGCATAACAATTTTTAATTATTCAAATTCTAATATAATACATATTATAATTTTACATTACAACAAATTTTTATTCGTAGATTTTATATTCTTCAACTGATATCAGTTGCACAAATACTTCTAAAATTTTCATGTACATGTAACAAATCTATATATGAATCCTAAAACAAAATCTCATATTTAAAAAAAATTAGAAGATTTTTCATTTCAAGACACTAGTAAAAGTTAGCGTATAGTTTATAGAAAATAGGATACAAAATAACTACTGAATAATTCTTAGACTGATTTCTCTCTTAACAATCTCTCTTATAATAAAATTATCATGTAAAATATAACTACTTTATGAATTTTTTGACGAATATATTTAATAATATTTTTATTCAATATTTTTAACAATATATAAAAATATTTGAAAGTAGTTTTGATGAAATTATTTTCAAATATCCTGGTATCAAATAATTTTATATTAATATTAAAAGTATTTCCTAGTTACACGGCAATTTTTCAGTTAAATGCACACTTCTAAAGTAAATTCATGTTCAAATTAATTCATATCATAAACTTTCATTTATACTTGCTTATCGTAATTTATTATTTTCAGAAAATTATTTTAGAAAGAATTCTGTACAAATAATTGTATCAAAAGCAATTTATTAACATCTACATTAAAATATTATATATTAATCTTTAAATCTTTAAAATTGCTTAAAAATTGTAAATCAAACATATTATTGAGTTAGATAAATAATTTTACTAATATAATTATTTCTTTTATAACGAAGTTTCAATATTTGAAAAATTGTCTTATAACATTAGATTAATTACCAAACAAGCTTAATAATTTTGAAATCTTTCCAACTTTATTAGAAATTTTCTATATTAGCTATTTTTATAAAAGCCAATTGTAAAAATTAATAACTAGCTTAATATAAGGAATAAAATTATATACAATGAATGATTTGAATGTAATTACCTAAGATAAATTCAATTATTTTTATAAAAACGAAAACTTTAATTGAAACTAACAAAATTAACTTAAACGCATATTATTCCGTTCAATTTAAGATTTTTTTAAAACTATTTAGTGTGGGGATTGTTTTTCAAATTATTTAGTTTTCTTGAGATATTTTGAGAAGAGTAATAAAGGAAATAAATTCATAATGATTATAATAAAAATACATGACACTTGTACTTATAAATCAATCATAGTGTTCTATGATGTAGAAAATACATAGTTAAAACATAATATTATCTTCATAGTAATTAAAACAGTATTTCTTTATTTTTCAAATGTTACGAAATTAGTGCTTATTAACTATTCTGAAACATTTTATCAATTTTTTGTCTACGTCATTTTTGAGAAAAAGAAGGGATCTCATTTTTATATTTTCCATTTTGCAAGATTAACATAAGAGTCTTTCTTATAAGCGATATGTCAATCAACGGACAATCAATTCTCAGTTTTCAATGATTTTACTTTTATACAGACACACACGTATGATCATATATTTTTTCTTCAAAATGTAAATAAAATAAGTAAGATTTAAAGAACATAAAATAATGCTTAATTAAATTCTACCTATTTTCTAAAAATTGAAGACACACATTATCACAGGTACTAAGTAAATGAATTGTTACTATCAGATTATTTAAAGATATGAGGTGTACAGAAAATATTTTCCGTATTGATACTAATCCATGTAATTTTACGTAATTTTTATGTTTCTTTTTCACTGAAAAAATTTCAAATTAGATTCCAATTATGAATAAATAAATAGTGAACACTATTTAATCTTCAAATTACGCATTTTTCATATACATTTTTTAACGTTGAAATATTTTGCATATGTATTTAAAATGTATTTAAAACTTTTAAAAAAGAAACATTTGTCAATTAATTTTTTCTTTTCTTTACAAAGACTTTAAGTAATTCACAGTGTGGATGTAAATATTATTTAATAGCTTTCATTTATTCTTTCATTGAGAAAAATGAATATTTTTCATGAAGTAAGTGCCATTATATACAACAAATACTTAAAACAACATATGAAATAAATAGAAAAAATTGAAAAGAAAGTATTTGTTACAATATAAAACGCATACCTTTGATATCAAATAACCAGTATTAGGAACGAATCTAAGACTAACCTACAAGGGTACAACTAAAACCTTTTAATGCGAATACATGAGAAATGGTCTAAAAAGATTAATAAATAAACATGAAAATATGAATTTTGTTTACGCTACCAGATGGTGCTTTTATCGAAAGATTGCTAGATAACCAGGAAGATTACTGATTTAGATTTTAGGCTGAAGTAAATCTGAAATGAAAACATTGTCATGGAAAAACTTTCATCGGTATTAGAAAGAAATTAAATCAAGAATAATTACAATGTCTTTTATAATCATTTGGAAATGATGGTTTCGTACTACTCTATTCGAATAGTTTACAATAAGTTGCAAATCTCTTCATGATGAAAATATACAGAAAATAAATTGTCAGTTATAATTCCAGATATTGTGTTTACCATATTAAAAATGATAATCGATGATAATTCTTGTACTAACCAAATTATTCAGAAATAATTTAATATTGCCTCTGCAACAGTACATAAAAATATTCATGAAAAATGGCACATGAAAATTAGCTTTCTGTTAGATTTTTCATAATTTAACAAAATACTAAAATGAAAAATATTTTAGAATCAGTAAAATATTCCTTAAATTACTTATAGACAATGGACACGTCATTATTTCTGAAATCATAAGTTCTATATAAGCTTATAGAAAAAATCCAATCACATTCTGATTGCAACAGAGCAATTGATTGTTCTGTACCAACAAAAATCGCCAATAAAAACGATAGCCAAACAAAAATCGCCATCTTTGCCAAAGGGGCACCCTAAAGTATAGTTTTACTAGGAGTTTGAGGATGAAATACTTAAGAGTTAATACGTGAATATTTGTGACGTCCAAATTGCTTACAAGCATAATAAACAATCAACAAAAGAATTTTACAATATGTTTTATCTTAAAAGAAATTTATTGGTTTTAAATATTTTCAAAATTATTATCAAAGTACAAGATTTTGTTAAGCATTCAAAATACATAAAACATAATGTTTGATATTTATTAGAATAGCTTAATTAATGATTTATATCTAATATATTTCTGCATAATATAATAAATAATTGACATTTGTTGAAATATTTCTTGATCTGCTTACTTCAAATATAAAATGGGTCATGATAGAACACCTGGTAGATATCTCATAATTTTTAAATCACAATTGAAGAATGGCTTTTTATTTTTTGAATATTTTGAAATTTCAATCTACAAAAACACATGTTGTTTACTTTGAAATAACAACATACTTGTCATCGAAACTATTGTAATCAATTATATAAAAACTATGATCAAGGTTCTCTATGTGTGCTCTGATCAAATTGAATGATGATGTTCAAAGATTTAATCGTTCTGAGTGCTCTTTCACTCATTTTTCTGGCTACACAAGTAACTGCAGACTTGGAAGAGGTATATTTTTTATAAAATTAACTATTGGCTATTTTAATTAAAAAACAGATTGAAGTTTATATTTTAGCATCATATAAGAAACAAATTCAAATAATTTTGAAAATTTTCTATTCAACATATTTTATCTGATTTTTTCTTTAGAATAGAATTTAATCTTCTAGGAAAAAAACATAAGATAATTTTAAAAAATAAAAGTTTTAGTTTTAAAGTGAAATCTTAATATTTATTTCATCTTGTAATAGTTATGTTATTTTTGTTTAAATAAACTAACTATTTAAAATATTAATAGGAAGGAGAAAAACAAGTCTTTAATAATTTTCTTAAAATTTGCCTTTAATTTTTAAAATTTAATTATTAATTATCCCCATTTATAATAATACATATAAGCAGTTTACATTCTGTTTTATCAGTTTTCTTTTACACTTTTCCAAATCTATTTAACTTTAAATTTAAAAATAGTACAGTCAATAAAATTTTTAATATTATTATTTTATATTTTTAATATTTGTAACTTACTTTTATAAATATTCATATTTTAATAATTTACTTTCATTAACTCTTTTATAATTACATTATAATTCATTAGAATCAAACATGTACATTGTTCATAAATTTATAAAATGTTTCGAGTAAAAACAAAAAACAAACTGATTTCAATAAGCGAATATTTTATCACATGTATAAGAAAAAAATTTTTTCAGTGTGAATAAAATTTTTTAAATTTATTATATTTTATATAGTATTAAAGTAGTATTTTTTTAAATTTATAAAAGAATATTATTAAAAAATACGTTATTTCAATTCATTATTTCATATTTAATAACTTATATTTAATTTTAAGTATTTTATTTTGCCAATAACTTTTTCAGATGTTTATTTCTCTAGTAAAAAAATGATAAAGAGTTACGAGGAAAAGTTGTCTGTAATAACTGAATTATATTAATGTTTATTATACATCACATTTAATATTTATTATGTCTTACAAATGCATTTTTGATATTTATCACATTTACTAAATACCCACAAATATTTTTTCAGCCACTGAATGATGAAGATTTGGGTAAGCAAATTCATTTTGTAATTTTTAATAAAAATATGTATTGTAAAATATCTATGAATTCTAAATAGAATGAAAATAAATTTGCAAATAATTTTGGTACTAGTTTGAAATGAAAATTTATTTCCTTATTCCCAATAATCAAATATAATAGTTTTAAATATTCTTCAAAATGTATATTATTTTAAATTAATATTTTTATTAAATAATTTTGCATTCTGACTGAATGAATTTTCAATGAAATAATTGTAATGATTATGAAATGACCTTAAAACAGGCATTTATTATATAACATACAAATTGGATTGAATAAAAAAAGTAGATCATCCAAAGCATGAATAAAACTTTAATGATTAGCATTTATATTACTTGAATGATTAGCATTCATTTGAACAGTAAAAATAAAAGTATTACCAATGTTTACTTTTAAGTAAAAACCAATTTTTATTTCAATAACTATGATTGAAACTACCAAGGAAAATGAAATTAAGTATCTAATCTTAATTTAACTTATGCTCTAATGTTAGCAAAATTTGAGAAATCATGCCTTTCAATGTTCATTAAATTAATTTTAATATTTCACTAAACTATAAGGTATCTGTTTCATCAAAGTATTATTAATTTTAATAGGATAATAAATCATATTCACTGTACTCCCAGTTTATGTTTCAATAACACTTAATTTAAAAAATAACCAACCTAT
>JAPDSC010088172.1:243175-273399 GCA_026290005.1 Latrodectus geometricus | reverse complement strand
TTTTTTAAGTATTTCTTTAAATATTAATTAAAATTTACAGAAAACGAATTAAGTTTAGAACATGAAATGATAGAAAGAATAGACAATCCATTCAAGTGTTCGTTGAAAGGAAGCACCGGTGAATGTTGTGGAACAATAATGAAAAAAAAGGGTGAGTTAATTAAACTTCAATTTTGAATGAGAATTTTTCGATAGCTTTGAGATTATGCATAATACCTTTTGAATACTAAATATTTTATTCACTATAAATGCTATAAATTATACTATAAATTAACGACATTTTTTAACATACAAAAATATTAAAAACACTTTGCATAAATTACGATTATATTACCAAACTTCATTTAACTCCTCGTGCTTTTTATGAGAAAAAATATTTTTTTAACTATACGATTCAATAAACGTCAAAGAAATCACATTCAGTATTAATTTGGAAAACTAACTTATATCAATATAGCATGTACACACATATTGTGTGGTTGAATTTAACATATTGCTTCATCTTCATTAATCTTCAGGTTTAAATAAAAATATGTGATTTTTGAATTAAATGTTAGGAGTTTAAAATATAACATATTTAGTAATTATACAGAAAATACCTATGAAGAAATATAAGAGATATTTGCTTATTATTATTATTATCATAATTATGTATATCATCCTTGCAAATAAAATTATTAATATTTTGAGATGTGACTGTGATGAATATAGGTATTGCATATTACAAAGAAAATATTGTTAAGAAATAGAATTTAAAGTATTAAGGTTTTAACATAATAAAGAATTTTTATTTCGTCAAACATTTAGGAAGTTAATAATCTCAGCACCAAATTTTGATCGTTCAAAACTTCTTTAAATTAATTTGTTGACTTTCTTCCATACGTTAATTTTGATTATATTTCTTTTTTTTTTTTATAGATGTAAATTCATTGTAAGCCACAGTTTGTTCTCTGACATTTTTTAAGCTGGATTTAGATTTTATCTTCTATTATAACGAATTTAAAATATCCTGTAACTTCATTTTATTCACATAAAAAAGAACAGAAAAATATGTGTCGAAACATATTCAACTCGGTTATTTTTGTTGAGCGTCAAAATCATAATTACACTTTTATTTATATTTTATTAATAAAATTTTATTAATATTAAAAAGTACTTACAAGAAGAAGCACATTTTTATTTCAATGTAAAATTATAATAATACATTATATTTAAAATATTTAAAAAAGTATTTCATTTAAAAATATCTTAAGTTGCAAGATAACTCATAAAAAGTACCATAAATTAAAAAATATTTCAACCTTTCAAATAAATTAAATTTATAAATTATTATTAATTTCTTTTTATAAATTATTTTGTGAAAATTATTTTTCATCGCATACATAACAATTTGCTTTAATTAACTCCAATACTTCAATCTAATTTTCATACTATTTTATAAATAATTTCAACTAAATTATATATTTCTTATAAATTTTAAATGTATAGAAAATTTTAAAATATAAAATAAGATAAAATTATAAGATAATAAAACTGCAATTTTATTTATCAAATAACTCTCGTTTTCCTAAGGATTACAACAACAATTACTAAGAGTTTTCAAGTATATTGTGGTGTAATTGTTGTGGCAACATGTAAATAAAACTAGGAAACTAAAATGAAATTCAATTTTTTGCAAAATATTTTTATCATTTATTAAAATACTTCATAAACTTTAACATTTATATTTGTTTAGCAATGTTTATTAATATTAAAAGTGTTTCACTTATCTTAGTTTGCATCAAAGTCACATATAATGGGAAAAAAACAGCATTCCAAATTAAATTCAACTTCGGTGACAAAGTTCTGATTGACAAGGAAATCTCAGGTAAAAATATAGTTTCTTCCATCATAGTGTTATGTACTTCTATATAATATAGCATGTTATTTAAACTAATATAAATATTTGTTACTCCTGAATAGCTAACAATTTAATCCCCATTAAGAATTATTTTACAACGGTAAAATCAATTTATTAGCCATGTAAGCTATAAATTTTTTTTTTTAATTTTGATTTTTTCAAACATCATTCGTAATGTTTTATGCAAATAATGTTTTGCTTTCTGAATTATATTTCATGTCTGAATCACAATAATAAATTATTCATTTGACATAATTATTATGAAAATGATCTCATATACAAAGAGAAAAACAATGGTTTTATTATTTGAAAAATAATTTCATTACCTTAGTTTCTGTAATAAAATACAACAGATTCATGGTAACTATATACTTTAAGAAGTTAAACAAAATATTGAAATAAATTTTTCAAGTTACAATATAATTTTATTCATATACAATTGCTGAATGATTTAATGTTTAATATCTAATGTACATATATCCCTGAAGAAAATGCCTAATAAATGGCAAACTTATGGAAACAGGTCAGACTAATTGGGTTTTATAATGATTCAGTAGTATTCATCTTTAATTTCTCAAAGTTTAAGTGGGCTGCTGGTCCATTGTACTGAGTTCGCAATATATGTATATTCAACTAGGCTTTGAATATGTGTATTCAAAAAGAAATCAATAGAAAAGGTAAAAAAAATGCTGAATGATGTAATCATGAATTACAAATTTTGAAGTAAGAAATCAAATATAAGTTTAAATTTTGCTCCTTTAATATTAGTTTATTTTCTTTTCCCATGTTTCATAATCTCAAATGGTACACAAAATGCGTTCATTTTTTTAAATTCAACCCATTAATCCCAGTGAACTTTTAATTCACAAAATACATAAAATTCTGCACAGAATATTTATATGAAATATTAAGAAATATTTAAATCAAAAATCAAAAAAATATTATTAAATTTTGACAAAAGAATATAAAGTATATAAGTGCTTTGAAAAAAAAATTGCTTATTAACATATATATGATTTTTACATCATTCACATGAAAATATTTTCTAATATTTCATTATTCTATTTTCAGCCAATAATCCTCCACCTTTATGCGTTAAAGTGCCTTATACAGGACCGACTGCAGAAATATGCTTAGACTTCTATGACATTCAAATCACAAAATCTTACATCAATATCTGTCTCCGAGTGAAACCCAAATTGATTGGACAATCACCAGGATATATTAAAGCTGGTTGCTTAAAGCTTAATTTAGATAAATTAGGGTGACTAGTAGATATGATAAGATGATGATATGATTAATATAACATATCTTATTTGTTTCTCAAATTGTGTAAAATGCTTCATACAATAATTGCATAATTAAATACATACTACACATGATTTTTATTATGAATGGTCATACTTTGAAGTAGCAAAAAACAAAACTTTTTCTTGCGTTAAATCAAAACTTATTGGGATTCTATTTATATAATCTTTTAAATAAATAAAAGCCTTCTTACATAAATCTCTAATATTTCTTAAATGAAAAATATTGCAACAATATAGTTATGACAATATTACATTCATAAAATATTTTGATAAATTTATAGTGATATTTAACGTATAAAAATATGTATTATTGACATTAATTCTCTGTTACGATTGAAAACCCACATTCATTAAAGTTTTGAAAAATAATTTAAAGGAAATAACTTAGCAACAAATTATAAAATACAGTTACAGTTTATGTATGAAAACAATGTTTCAATGTATCTTTGAAAGAATTAGTACCAATTTAAATACAGTTCTTAAAAATGAGTGTTGTAAATAAAAAATAATTAAATCCTTGTGGATGAAACAAAACTAGTTAAGAAATGGGGAAAAAAATAATTAATGTAAATATTAAATGTCAATAATCCATGGTAGAGAAAATTTTGTTTATTACTGAAAAACATAGTTAAATTAAAAGTGACACATTGTGTATAATCGAGCATGACTGAAAAATAGAAACATGAATAATTGATATAATATATACTTTATGAACGGTGCTTAATTCTGTTGGAAACAATAAGCAAATGTTTGAAATCTATATACTTTAATATTGATTCAAATGTTTGCTAGAAAACATTTTCTAGTTTAACCAATCTTTGTATAAGGAAAATATATTTTGTGAACAATTTTTTTCTATTCATAAACATTTTTTACTTTGAAAAGGGATAAGTATATATTTAATGAAATCAATTTATTTGTTAAAGTAAAAAACTCACGTTCCAGATGTTAGCTTTAAAAGATGCAGTTTTAATTTAAAATAAACACTAAAATTAAGCATTCTGAATCTCTATTTTTATTATAAATCTCATATTTTTTTAATTAGCAACACAATAAAAACCTAAAAATATTTTTCATTTTACAATCATTTCTAAAGTTTTATTTTTTTCAACACACATGGTTGCAAAGTATATTAAAAATTGTATCTAAATTATAAACTCCTTTCGACCAGGAAACAAGTAGTGCCATAAAATATGATTTGTTGCCAATAATAGTAAATAATATATCTAATAAATAGTTATTTTTTGATAAAATAATTTTTGATTGTGTCTCGTAAAGCAAGGGTACAGTTCTGAGAATTTTTCTCTGCTTTGACAGTATTGCGTTACTTAAAAATATAATCACATATTCAAATTCGTTCAAAAGAATAATTAATTTAATAGAATATAAAAAAAGCAAATTTTTATCAGAAAATGATAATAACACGTTTTATAGAAATTAATATTTTCAATTTTATATTATTATACATTTAAAAGAAAATTATATTATAATAAAATTATTTAAATTTAGATCATTATATAATTTGTACAAAAAGTTTTATCTATGATAGTTAAAATAATTTATTTCATTAGAAATTAGAATCAATATAAAACATAGTACAGATTACTAAATTAGATGAACTAATTTGCTTGTAAATGTTTCCTTATACATAAAAATAATTATGTGGAAAAATAAAGTTATTTGAATAGTATTTCAATAAATTTTAAAATCATTATTCCCAATTTTAACTTATTAAAGTACTTATGAATACTTATATAATATCACTTTAGCTTAAAAATTAATATGCATCTATATTCAGATTATTAGTACTCTCTGTTTTACATTCTTTGAATAAATTCACCGTTTAACAAAAATATGAAATATAAATAACAAATAAATTTAGGTTAAAATGTCTAATTGAAGAAGTAATTCAATAACAGAAATAGAGTTATAAATAATATTCATATTGGTCAAAAAAATTTAATTTAAAAAATAAATTTTTAAATTTTGTAAGAATTTTAAAAATTAACTACAAAAAATTAAAATACTGTCCCTATAATATATATTAAATAAGTATATAAAGCCCTATAATGCATATAAAATATAAAATTAATATATATTATAGTGATTTCATACCTATTTCGATTTATCTTTAGTAGCTACGTTACTTCAAATCTTCCACAGCCTTTCCAGTGTTTCTCTGAACTTTTAGAAATTTCAACCGTGTTGACAAATTTAAATATTTTATAATATTCATTAATATTAAAATTACTGAGTATTTGTGATATTTTCTCAGAGTATTTGAAATTAGCTTCAATAATGTTTTTAAATATCCTTATTTAAAAATTATGAATATTATGATAATTTATACTATACAATAATTACATTATATTACCAACTCGAGCAATTAAAAACATGTAAGAATACAGTAATTGTGGAGATTTGATTCATACTCATTGCTTTTAAATCTGGTAAAATGTAAATCAAACATAAAATATAATCACATTTTACGAGTAAAGCAAATTTTAGTGTTTTATATACATTTTGTATGTCATATACAGTATTTACATGCTTTTCAAGCATTTACAAGGTCAGGTATTTGTGAGGTGATATAATTATTATCTATTATTTCAAATTATCAAGAAATATGTAAATAAATTTACAGTAACATAATTCAAATTTCACGACATACTACTATCACAAAATTTAAAATTTCGAATATATCATGTAAAGTTACCAACTTGATAAAAACATTTTCCTAACTTCATTATCATTACTTTTTTTGAAAGAAAGGTTAGCAAATACTATTCTTACTACAGAAAATAGCAAAATAAAGTTTCTAAAACTAATTTTTTCATTGCTGATTTAAATTCATTGCAAAATAATAGCACAGTAAATTGATTATTCCATTAATTGTATAATATATATATATATATATATATATATATATATATATATATTGAAGTAATTTTTTTTATTGTATTTGTATTTGATTATAATTCCTCTCAATAGATAGTTTTATAATACGATTTAACAAATAATCCTTGCATCCTTAAAAATGACAAATTACCTTCTTTCATACAACTTCGATTTCCATTTGTTTTGAAGTTTTTTCTTCTTTGAATGATAACTATAAAACATGATACATCATGTTATGAAAAAAATAAACAATTAAAACTTTTTTTCATGGTTTAAAAACTTATTTTTTTCTGCACTTTAGATTGATTTTTTAATTTTAAACATTCTTTGCCAAAAGATTTTCTACTTTTCATTAGTAATCTTGAAATATGATTTAAATTTCAAATAGTTATAATTTTAAGGGTGAAACCTTTTTTCGTCAAAATAAATACTTTTTTTTTAAATATTCTGTACAATTTTCATAGCTTTTCTACAATTTTTCCACTTGTCTGCCCATATTATTCTTGCATTCTGTAGTACTGTGTTAATTATTCTAACCAATGATTGCTTTAATTTAGCCTTTCCAATGATTAGGTACTATAAGGATTGAAACTATCAGTTTAAGATTTGCAATATCATTTAGCTTGATGTTACAATAAATATTTCAATATATAAATTTCAAGTCATTTATAAAATCATTCGTTACAATGTTTATAATAGCTCATATAAATATTCTTCATTGTCATTGTAAAATAATTTCATAAAGCCCATTTTCTGGAGAAGCAGTTAATTTTAAGTTCTTAAAACTGAATAATTTCAATATATTCTTAAAAAAACAGTCTTATTCAAAATTACTAAAACCTATCAAAAATTTAAAAATCTTTGTTTATTTACAAAAAATAGGTACTCTAATAATATATTTTTGAATTAACAATTAACATACCATAAAATGTATAAAATATCTATCAAATGTATAAATCAAACTAGTATAATTTTACAAGAAATGAGCATGTAAACTTTACGTTAAAACTAAGATAACGAAGAGAAAATATTTTTCCTAAATGCATTTGAAAATTTCGCTTCAATTTAAAAGGTCTTATTTTCAGGTTCATTGATAGCTACAGATAGAAGTGTTAAGTTGAATAATGTATATACCATCACACTGAGCACTCCCTTTAATTTGAATTTATTTTATTGTATATTCACATGTGAAATTGCAGGTATTTTAAACATTTAAATAATGCATTGTACACAAAAATGCAAATTATTTTTTTTGCAATATGGCATGAATAACATAAATAATATATGTAAAATTGGTATCAAATTGCTTAAAATCTAAACAGAAATTTTAAACAAATTTAAATAGTGTTTAATAATTCCTCAAAATGTTTATCGGAATTGTTAGGATTAAATTTCATTTTAAATTATTAATAAGTTTATTCTTACGAATTTTTTTATTTTATATTTTTTTTAAGCGCAAGAAATGGTTTTTAAGTTAGAATGTGTTTGATAGTTTTCTATTATTCACAAACGTATAAAAAAGTATTTTGAATTAAAAGTTTCTTTTTTATAGAAAACTATTTTTTTCCATGTGGCAGAAATATAAAACAATTTTTAATTTACATATATAAGCACCATTTTATGTAAACAAAAGGAAGAACAATTTGTAAAGTTTTTAAATATTTAGTTCAGAGTATTTTGAAAATGTTATTATACAATTTGAAATCATGAAAACCATTGCTACAGTGGAAACAAATAATTAAATTAACAGAAAACGAAAATGATGATGCTGACGTGATGAACAAATATAAGGAAAAAAAACCTTTTGCAATTCCGAAAGTTGCAGTTTATAATACAATTAGAAGAAAAGAAATTCTAATGAGCTCAAATTGACCAGGACATAGTCTAATTCACTCTCTTGGGACACGAATAAATGTTAACACAACATACAAGATATTTTTTAAATAAAATTAACTACTTTATTTTTTATATTGCAGCACAGTTTTAAATAGGTAAGAATTTCTAATATATATGGCAAAATAAAACTGTTTGATATAATAAAGGAATTTTTTAATTTCTAGAAACAAAAATAATCTTTTCATTACATTTTTCATAAAAAGAAGAAAGAGAATCTTTTATTTTTTCTCAGCAGTTTAGTGCTATAAAAGATAACTAACGCATAATTAATACATAACAGCATTGCATTAATTAATACTTTACAGAAATTTTACAGTTATCTAAATCCCGATTGTTTAGTAGAACCAATTTTCATAAAATCAAATTTTCTATTCTTCGATTAAAGAATGTTTAAATACTTATATAGTCTTAATCACTTTGTGTTATTTTCTCGTTATTATTAATTTTTCGTTTTACACAATAAATTTCCCACATTTAACGAGACATTATGGTACATTATTGAGAATTTGCTCTTTCAAACATATTTTTATTTACTGTTCAAAACAATAGCTAAAATTTGCTCAAATATCTACCGACAAAATTTTTAAACTTTGATTTTCTTATTTTGTTTCTAATTTACAAGTTTTTTAAGGATTTTCAAACGAGACTATCAATCAAAAATTCTAAAAATTATTTTCAGTACCTAAGTACCAATCTTCCATATTTAAATGTTAGGCTCCGTGAAATACTTATAATTTCAGATAAAATGCATAACAGTGTTCATTGAATACTGGTATAATAGGACTGAAAGAGTTTAGAACTTCCTAAAATCTTGGAAACCTAATTATAAAAGAAATTTGGATGAGTTAAATCTTTCGTTCAAGTTTTGTGTATCAAAACAATAAGAAAATTAATAACTTCTAAAACAAATAGGATGTACTAATTTAAAATACAAAATAGTATAATCTATAGCAATTTATAACTTTACATATTAAGAACATATTTTTATAAATATTAATCTTGGTTAATCAAATACTTTTTTTATCAAATTATATTTTAAAAGTTCTGAAACTGAATACTGTAATTGAAAATCCATTATTTAAAAATTAATAAATTATATATTTGGTAGTTATTTTGAAAAATTACAAATTTAATAAATTAGAATATTAATTCTGAGTATCACATAAAATAGAATAAAAATAACTTATTTTAAATTACACTACTGGCCATTAAAATTTCTACACCAAGAAGGCGACATGCTACAGACGTGAAATTTATACGAAAGGAAGAAGGAGGTGCTGTGATATGCAAATGATTAGCTTTTCAGCGCATTCAGACAAAGCAGGCGCCAGTAGCGACACCTACATTGTGTTTAAATGAGGAAATTGTTCAGCCGGTTCCTCATACACAAATTGCATTTGAACGTTGTTGCCTGGTGAAAAATTGTTGTGATGCCTCGTGTAAGAAGGAGAAATGCGTACCAGCACGTTTCTGACTTTGATAAAGGTCGAATTGTAGCGTACAGGGATTGCGGTTTATCTTATCGCAGAATTGTTGCTCACATCGGTCGAGATCCAATGAATGTTAGCAGAATATGGAATCGATGGGTTCAGTACGGTAATACGGAACGTCATGCGGGATCTCAACGGCCACCTATCACTAGTAGCCGAGAAGACAGGCATATTATCCGCATGGCCGTAATGGATCGTGCAACCACGTCACGAGCCGTGAGTCAAGAAACGGGGTCGTTTGGAAGACAACAAGTGTCTGCCTTGATACGGAACATGTTCGGCTGTTGCCCTGACCAGCACGTTCTTAAGATCTTTCACCAATAGTAAACGTCTGGTCAATGGTTGCCGAGCGACTGGCTTGTCACCAAACGCCAGTCACTACGGTTGATGAACTGTGGCATTGAGTTGAGGCTGCATGGACATCTGTACCTGTACATGCAATCTAATATCTGTTTGACTCAATACCCAGGCGTATAACTGCTGTTATTACCGCCAGAGATGGTTGTTCTGGGTACTGATTTCTCAGGATCTATCCAGCCAAATTTTTTGAAAATTTAACCACTTGTTATTTCTAGTATAATATATTTGTCCAATAAATATTATTTTGTTATCTGCTTTTCTTCCCGGTGTAGCAATTTTAATGGCCAGTAGTGTATTAAGATTATAATGATCTTAGAATAACAGCCTGAAAAATTAATTATTTTTTACTAAATTAAACTTTCACACAATTCTTGCGATGTCCAGATCTATAGAATTTTACTATGTTTAACTCTTTTAGATGAAATAAATATTATTAAATTATAACGAAAATTTGAATTATCTGATGAAAAAAATTCAATTTAGCTTGAAAATTATGGATAGATAATTAAAACAATTTTACCGTTTAAACTTTCATATACATATCCATCATATACATTGTTATTACTGATGGTACATAACACCAAAATATTCTCCGATTTTTACATTTAAAAATGCATATATTTAAAATTGTAATATTTGTAAGTCAGAAACGTTTTTCTTCATCAATATTGAAATTGCAAATCCCATTTCAAATTTCATTGAGAAAATAGGATTTCTTTTTCATGGAGTAATCACCATTATATACCACAAATACCAATGCATATGAATTGAAAGAAAGAAGTTGAATAGAGAGTGTTTGTTACAATATATAACTCCTACCTTTGTGATTAGATAAATACTGATAGGAAACAAAGCAGAGTCTAATCTTTGAGGGAATCGCTGAAATTTTCGTGATAATAGAAAACAAGAAATGGTAGAAAAATATTTAATAAAAATGAAAATATCGATTTTGCTTACTCTACTAGATGGAATTTTTATCAAAAGATTGAGCGAATAATAAATTTTCTTTGAAAACACTGTCATGGTAAAACTATCTTTGAAAGTAAAATGAAATTAAATCAAGAATAAACACAATGTCTGTTATAAACATTTAAAAATAATGATCCATACTAATATATTCATCTAATTTACAATATGCCATAATGATTTTAGGCGCTTGAAGATGATGCCAGGATCATAACGAATTATAAAGAGATCACTGTATATGAAAAAATAGTGTGATCCACTTTCTTTAGAAGTACAGGATTATTCAAAATCCTAAAATTGGAAGATCAGAATTCAATCAGCAAAAATTTATAAATTACTAAATGTATTCATAAAATATGTATTAGGTGACACGTGTACACCACATGACAATGCCTCTTTATTCAACGTTTTAGCAAAATCCCATAAAAATCATTGACCTGCCACCATTCACCTTGTATAGATATGTGTATTTTTTTATTTAAAAAAGATTTTACGATGGCATCGTTTTAATTCTGAAGACTACTTAAGAATTACTTGCTTACTCAATAAATTTATTTTATCTATTCTAAAAAATAAATACTTTGAGGTAGTTATTTTTAAAAAACATTTTCTTGCAGAAATGCATTGATGTTGCAGAATATTGATTTGTACAAATTATATTAGTTTGGGGAAAAAGAAATCCATTATTTTTACGTGAACTTTATGTAACTTCTTTTGGATTCACTTTGTAAAAAGGTTTAAAACAGCTTTCATGTGGATTTTTAGGTGTTGCGCGTTACGACTGTGACATGCGGTTAACTTCGATCATTTTTGATATTTTATAGACATTTTCGACGATGCTGTATCCACATGCGAGGTGCATCTCTAACATCAAAAATACCCGAACGGAATCGACGAAACAAAAATTGTACGTAACTGGTTGTTACAGTCTTATATAGGACGATAAACACCTTTCACAATTTTAGCCACCTGGCTATCTTTTTAGCCTTAACAAGAGAAAAACGAAAATGTATCGAATTTTCTGTTTGTTGTCTTCCATTTTTAAAACTTTGTACTCGTAACTGAATTAATCAAACAAAAAACCGCAAGAGGATATTTTAGTGTCAAATGTCACCTTTCCATAAATCTGAAATTGTTTGATAGATACCTCACGAGATATCGATCACTACAGAGGTCTACCGAAAAAATAATGGATTACTTTTTCTCCAAACTAATATTTCATAAACATAAATTTACAAATAAATGTGTATCTTAAAAATTTCAGTGTATAACTTTAGAATTTTATTTCTTTTCAGTCTCTCAAGTCGTTTTATTTTAAAGTAGTTGTACTGTGATCGAAATAAGAATAAATCCTTAGAAGAAAATCTATAGAACAGCAAAACGAAAACAGATGTCCCAATAAGACCTAATCTATTTCATATCCTATTTTCATACAGTAGTTTTTCGCTACTATTCCACAACAAGATATTTTTTATTTTCACAAAGGCTGATGCTATCAAAGGAAGAAGATATCAAAGAGGCTCAATTTATTACTTGTAAAAATTGCTACTACTTATTCTTTCAATGAATTGAAGTTTGTAATCTAAACTTGAAAATCGTCACATATTTGCATTAAAATTTGAGGTACATTGTCTGTATTTGATGTGCATATTTTTTGCATTTCAAAATAAAAAAATGCTATTTTTGGACATTAGCTCCTTAAAAAACCAGAAAATTTTGATAAAAAAATATATTGATAAAACATTTATTGATTAAAAATTCATATATTGATAAAAAAAATTCATGTATTAATGGCCACGTGCATTTGTTTTTTTTTAAACTTCTTAAGATTAGGAATTTAATCAAAATATATAAGAAATTGAAAATGAAATATATAAAAATATCAAAGATAACTTTACACAAGGTAAAACTTGACCACATAGCTGCGTTTTTATTTGACAATTACAACATTTTTCTCGTAGAAAAATAGTTTAGTTATTGGGAATTATCATCCCTCATTAACGTTCAAATTATTCCGCAACTAAAATTATAAAATCAGTACCATAAATGCTTTATTCAACATAGAAAAAGCATTTCATAAAACGCGAGATTTCATTTAAAAAAGAAATTCCCACTCCGCTTTAATAAATAAATTTTCGACTCATTTACAATTATTTATTTGATTTTACAAATGCCAAACATTAGTTTACGGGTTCTTTAATACAATTTAATAATATCCTTTTGCCAAGAAAATAAAATATGGGTATTGAAATGTTCAAAAACAAAACTGGATTTATGACATTAATATCTAGTCAGGCTTCTAAATAGATTCGCCATTATAGAGTCTTTACTTAAAATTAGGAATTAAATTTCCCACAGATCCGTACTATTTAGTATCATATCCCGTTAAAGAAATTTTATTGTCAAATTCACAAATAATTTTGATGTATGAAAAGAATGTAATTGATTAATGTGTTCCTTCATAAAAAGTTCCTTCATCAGCCAGTGTATCAGCTCTTATTGTTACCTAAAATTTCACAATGAGCTGAAATCCACTGGAAAGAATTCTGTATGCCGGAGCCCTAAGAAAAAGATCTCACTCCAAGATTCTTTGAGAACTAATTAGATTATTTAGAAGAGTTTCAAGCTCACATTTTGAATTTAGAATTACGACTGCATTTGAGTCATAATGCTAGATTCCAAATGTGCGCATAATAATAGCTTTCACTTTTATTAAATGTTTATGATATAAAAGAACATGAGTTTGAAATGCTTAAGAGTTACTACATGAATGTCTATCTTTATAATTATTTACAAGCATAATAAGCAATCAAAGAAATGTTTTTAAATAATATTTGCTAATTGCATTTTCGTTCATTTTAAACAAATTATTCTTTTAAACAATACATTCAAAATTATTATGAATAGACAAGACTTTTTTAAGCATTCAAAATAAGAGAAACACAATGTTGTATATTTATTAGAATTAGCTTAGTTAGTGACTTATAATTAATATATTCTATATAATACAATAAATAATAGACGGTTATTGAAATATTTTTTGATGAGCTTACTTCAAATTTAAAATAAGTTATCATCAAACACCTGGTATTTATCTCATGATTTTCAAAATATAATTCAAGACTGGCATATCATCTGTTGAATATTTTAATATTTCAATCTGTAAAAACACATGTTGTTTACTTTCAAATAACAACATACCTGTCATCAAACTATTGTAATCAATTATATAAAAATTATGATCTAGGCTCTCCATGTGTGCTCTGATCAAATTGAATGATGATGTCCAAAGCTTTAATTGTTTTAAATGCTCTTACGCTCTTTTTTTTGGCTGCACAAGTAACTGCAGACTTAGAAGAGGTATATTTTTTATAAAATAAATTATTGTCTATTTTAATGAAAAAATGGATTAAATTTCACATTTTAGCATCATATAAGATAACAATTTAAATAAATAATTTTGATAATTTTTTAAATAACATTATTTTATACTTTTTATCAGCATAGAATTTAATCTTCCAAGAAAAGGAAGCTAAGCTAGTTTAAAATAATAAAAATTGTAGTTCTAAAACAATATCCTCATACATATTTTAATTTGTACTAATTCTGTTATTTCAGTTTAAATACAAAAAGCAAAATTCTAATTATTTATATAGTGGGAAGTGTTTTTAAATCATTTAAAAATAATATTTAAAATTCATATTTTTATTTGAATAACTATTAATTGAAAAATTAGAGATTTTTAATAAATATTTTTAATTTGCTGACTGATCTACTACATAGTATACATGTCCGTATTTCTTTCCTTTATTAATTTAAACACACTTAGTAAACATTATATGTTTAAAATAATTATAACAATCATCACATACTTTCTCTTAACTTTGCTCTTATAAATAAGTATGTCAGAGGCTCTAATATCAAATACATTTTATATGTATGAACATTGCTAACATTCTTTTTTAAAATATAATAATGTTAGATAAAATTTCCCATGGATTAAATTCATGGATATTTTGAATAATGTTTTCAAAATATTAATAATAATAAGAGAAAAGCAAGTCTTAAATAATTTTTTTAAACTCTTAACACATTGACTGCCAGTCTCTGGAGATGGGGTTGATAGTTATTGCCTTGACATCGAAGTAGATTGTACCCAGAAGCCAACATACTAATTATTGGAAATATGATTTAAAATTATTAATGAAATATTATTATTTTATATCTGTGAATTAAATATTTACAGATAGTTTCTAATCATTTCTCCATGCCAATACCAACAGAAATACCCTGCAAGCATTGCCAGATGAACTAAAGAATGAACAATCAAAAGTGGATTTTCCCGCGCCAGCGCGTGACTGGCTACTAAGACATTACCACACATCACGCGCTAGCGCGTGATTGGTTCTTCAGCAATATCGCCACGCCACGCCCTAGAGCGTGATGAGCAGTCAATGTGTTAAACTTTAACTCACATACATGCATTAATTGTGTTCATCCTAATTATGCTTAAGATCAATGTACATCATTTGCAATATCTATCAGTTTTCTTACACATTTTTTAAAATCTATTTTGTTTTAAATTCAAAACATTTAGCGCAATGAAATTTAAAATAGTAATATTTGTAAATTACTTTTACAAATATTGCTGTTTTAATATTTTAATTTAAGATACTTCTTTAGAATCGTAACATAAGTCATTTACCTTACAATTAACCATGTTTCAGATAAAAAAAAAATTACAATAAGAAAAATTTGTGTGACCTGTAGAAGAAAAAAGTTTTATTCACTTCTTTGTCATAATGTCGTAAATTTATAAAAGAATATTATTGAAATATAAGAAAACGTTTATTATGTATATATATATTCAATATGACCATAAAATATATTTATTTTACTATTTTACTTCGTCAATAGTTCATTCAATCACTTAATTGCTGATGTAGAAATAATTACGAATTTCGATGAAAAGTTGTACTGTAATAGCTGAACTATATAAACGTTTATTACATATCACATTCAATATTTATTATAATGTCTTACAAATATAATTCTAATATTTATCAAATACTAAATACAAATATTCTTTCAGCCACTGTATGCTGCAGATTTGGGTGAGTAGATTCATCTCGTAATTTTTAACAAAATTTGTATAGTAAAATATTTATGAATAATAAGTAGAATGAAAATAAATTATAAATTTAATATTTAAATACAGGGATATACATTCGGTAGTAGTTTGAAATTAAAACTTATTTTCTTATTTACACTCACAATTATCAATAAAAGTTGTCATTAATATTATTTAAAAAGCATTTTGATTCAATGAGTCAATGATGAGAATGAAATTCAATGAAATTTTGATAAAATAATTGTAATTATTTAATTGTAACGAGTCTAAATAGTTATGAAATTACCTTAAACAAACACTCAGTTTTTTTTTTTTTTTTTTTTTTTTTTTTTTTTTTTTTTTTTTTTGTACTTTTAACAAGTTAAATTGAATAAAAGAGGTGGATCCACCTAAGTATTCATAATAGATTAAAGATAACATTCACTTAAAAAGTAAAAATAAGAATATAACCAATATGTACTTTTAAGTAAAAAGCAATTTTTTTATTTTAATAACTATGGTTAATGCTATCAAAGAAAATTAGATTAAATATTTTCAATTTTAACTTTAAATTATGTTCCAATTTAAGCAGTGTTTGAGACAGTGCATATTTCAATCTTTATAAATAAATTCAAACATTTTATTAAGCTTAGCTTTTAAGAAACTTATTTTATCAAATTATTAGCAATGTATGCCTTTTCTATTCATTGATGTTTATTTATTTTTCTCATTTTTAAAGTATTTCTATAAATGCTATTTAAAATTTACAGAAGATGAATTAAGTTCAGAACATGAAATGCAAGAAAGAATAAGCAATCCATTCAAGTGCACGTTGGAAAAGAGCACTGGTGAATGTTGTGGAAAGTTATTTAAAAAAACGGGTGAGTAATTCAAACTCCAAATTTCAATACATTTGTTTGATAACTTTAAGGTTATGTGTAATAACTTTTGAATATAAAATGTCTATTTCACTAAAGGTTAAAGACATTTTATGAAACACAAAAATGTTTACAAAATATTAATATTTTTCATATTTTCTAACTTTATTTAACTGTTCTTGCCTTATGTTAGAGAAACATCACTTTTACAACGATAGGATTCAATATATTTCTAAAAAGACTTATTCAATTTTTATCTGGAAATGGAACTTATATCAATATATAACGTAACACATATTTGCGTCATTTATTATTATTATATAAATATTTATTATATCAATTATCTGTTAATCATCCTATTTAAAGAAAAATATGTGATTTTTGAATAAGATCTTAGGATTAAAAATTAGAAATTATTGTAGATAGATATACAAATGATAAATGTGAAGGACAAAAAGATAGATTTTTAATTTATTATTATATAATGATCATAACTATAAATTTCGTCCATGTAATTAAAAGTACTAATATTTTGAGAAATGATTGAGATTATTTAAAATGTATTGCAAAAAAATATAATTTAAAATATTTAGCTTTAATTAAATAATGAATTTATTTATTCAATCACACATTAGCAAAACTAAGCATTTTTATCACCAACCCTTAATCATTCAAAACGCTTTTAAATTAATTCATAAACATTTATACGTTAAACAAGTTTTTGATTATATCATTTTACTATTGATAGTTCTCTGCCATGTAATTTAGATTTTATATTCTAATATAACTTGTCTATTAGAATAACTTGTCTATTGTTTTCTTTAAAAAATTTTTAAACAACATGGTAATTCATAGAAAAGTACCATATATATAATTTTTCTTAATGTTTTACCGCATACATAACAAATGACTAGAATAAACAGTTAAGATTTTTCAATAACAGACTTACATATATTCCTTCGTTATTAACGCCAGGTTACATTTTATAATTTATTTTATAAATAGTTTCAATCTTAAATTAGACAATTTGTTTACATTTGTACATTAAAATATAAAAAATAAAGTTATCCAGAATAAAATAAAATTATGAAATAAGGAAATTTCACATTTATTTATCAAATAACTCTCATATTACTAAAGATAAAAACAGCAAATACTAATTGCTTTGATGTTCTTGCAAATATTGTGGTTTAATGATTGCAACTTGAGATTGAGAGATTAAAATAACATTACATTTTTTAAAGTATTTTTATCATTCATTAAAATGCTTTACAACTATTTAAAATTTATATTTTCTTAATGATATTTATTAATATCTAAATTTTTATCATGTATTTCATTTATCATTAGGTTGCGTCAAAATCAAATACAGTGGGAAAACAACAGCAATCCATGTTACATTCAACTATGGTGACAAATCTCTCGTTGACAAGGAAATCTCAGGTAAAAAAATAGTTTCTTCTATCTCACCGAATCTATATAATATAGTAGGTTATTAAAATTAATACTAAAATTTATTAATCCCATGAATAGCTTAAAATTCAACACTTATTAAGTATTGCTTTACATTAAAATCAAATTATTGATAATACGTATAAACACATCATTATCAAACCTCCAAAAAGCAATATATATGTATTACTCCTAGAAATCTAAATTTTATTTAATGACTGTAAAATTTGGAAAACTCTTTAAACTTTTCTAAATGACTTTCTAAAAATATAAATAATTTTTCAGATTATAATTTTTTATTGAAATGAATAAATTTAAAAGAGTTCCGAACTAATTCTTAATTAAAATATAGATAATGTTTTGTTTATTTAATGGTCGAATTATTTTAATTAACAGATGATAATTTAAGTGTATTTTAAAAACTGTCATAAAAGCAAGAAAACTTTTTAATAAATTTTGGTTTTCAAAACTCCATTCGTAATAATTTATGTAAATAATTTTTCATTTGTCAATTCTCCTTCATGTGTCATTCACTATAATAATTTATTTGTTAACTATATTGATATTGTTAGTTGTTTTGTTAATTTTAATTTTCTTATTAGATGAATATTTAAAAATAAAAATATTGCTTGAACTGGAGCATTTATTTGATATAATTATAATGATTTGATATGATTAGATGATCACATGTACAAACCTTTATAGAGAAATACTTTATTTGAAAAATTAATTTTATTACTTTTGTTTTTGTAGCAAAAACAATATATTATAAGTAATTATATACTTTATAAAGTTGACCAAAACATGGAAATGAATTTTACAATTTTGGAAGTAAATTTTACAAAACATTAATGACACGCAATTGTTACATTATTTAATTTTAATATATGCAAGAGCAAAATACTTAATAATTGACAAAATTATGCAAAAAACGTCAAGCTTAATGTACTTTATATAGATTAAGTAATGTGCCTTTAATTATTCAAAGTTTATGTAGATTTATGGGCCAATGTTTTGTGTGTTCACAATATATGTGTTTTCAACAAGACTTTGAATAATTATATTAAACATGAAATAAAAAGAAAAATTATATTGAATTGCGCAATGATCTCGTAGAAAATTTAATGTGAAAAATAAAATAAACCTTTAACATTAAACTATTTTCTTTTCACTAACTCCATAAACTCAAGCAATATGCCAAATACATTCACTTTTTAAATTCAATTCATTAATCCCAATGAACATGAAAATTCTGGAAATTACATAAAATTCTGCAAAGACTAATTATGATTTTTATTAAAAAAACTAAACTAAGTTGCAATTAAATCAAAGGTAAAAAATATTTTTAATTTTGTGGCAATTTAATTTGTACATATTATTTTTTAATGTTTTATTTTCATTTTTTATTTATATTATACTAATTTATTTTCTGTAAAATATATATTTTTATATTCAATGTGAAGAAACATTTTATAAAAAAATTACATGCATACATAAATGTAGTTCTTATTATTCATATGAGGCTTTAAAAATATTTTCTAATAAAGTTTTCATTGTTCTCTTTTCAGGCAATAATCCTCCACCTATATGTGTTAAAATACCTTTTACAGCATCTCAAGCAAAAGTATGCTTAGATTTCTATGACATTGAAATCACAAAGCATCACATCAATATCTGTCTCAGAGTGAAACCTAAATTGATTGGCAAATCACCAGGATATATTGAAGCTGGTTGCTTAAAACTTAATTTAGATAAGTTAGGATAAGGAACAGATATGTTAAAATGATGATATGATAATCATAATATATTTGTTTTTCAAAATTGTATAAAGAGCATGTGTAGAATGCTTCATGTAATATTTGCATGGTTAAATATATACTACACAACTAGGATTTTTATTAATGAGTGTTCATATTTAGAATTGATAAAAAACAAAGCTTTTTTTTATGTTATATGAAAAATTATTTGACATGCATTTATAAAATCTTTTAAATTAATAAATGCATTCTTATAGTAGTTTTCATTATTTCTTAAAATATTTGCAAATCAATGCTACGTTTATAAGATGTTTTATTAAATCTGTAAATAATTTAATATATAAAAGTATACATCTATGTATAATAAAATACCATATTATTTATTTTTTAAGAATTAATTTACAGTAAATAACATTATAAAACTCATATAATTCAACCATATTTTATGTTTAAATTTACATTTTAATTAAATATCTTATAAATAAGTGGTGCAAACTTAAACAGAATTCATAAAAATAAAAAGTAAATAAAAATGCAAATAAAAAGTAAATAAACGCCTTTTACACGAAACAAAACTTGTTATGAAATGTTCACAGAAAATAAGACTTTTATCACTGAAAAAGTCAGTCTGATACTTTTAATTTTACGCTTACCTTAAACATAAATACATGCTTTTAATACATAGAAAATTGCATGCTTTGAAAGAACAATAATTAAAAAGTTAAATGTCAATAATACTTTTTAGAGAAAATTTTGTTTATTAACGAAAAGTATAATTAAATGAAAAATTGATACATTGTGTTTTATCGATCATGGCCGAAAAAGATACATCTTCATCATTATTGTTAAAACCATGAATAATTGATATAATAAATAGGTTAGGAATGTTATCGAAATCTCTGGAAAATATGAGTAATGTTTGAAATATACTTTTAATATTGACAGAAATGCTTGTTAGAGAAATTGTGCGATGACTTTATGAATGTTTGTATTAAGAAAACACAATTTGTGTACATTTTATTTTCATTCATAAGTATTTTTATTATAAAATTTTATATTGAAAGAGAGTAATATATATATATATATATATATATATATATATATATATATATATATATATATATATATATATATATATATATATATATATATATATATATATATATATTGAAAATTTAAATCATTTTTTAACACAATTGAACTCAAACAAAATAATTTTAAATAATAATTAAAGAAAATTGAATAGATTTTCATTTTATTGATTTTCTTCATAATTCAGTCTTTAATTCATGTAATTTTATATTTTATTTTTAATCTCTAAAGAGTCATTAAGAAATTATTAAGCAATTTTAAGAATGAAACATCTTAATAATTCAAACACAATACAAATTTTCTTAAAAAAAATTTTGTAGTAATGTAGGCAATTAAGTGATTTTGTATCTTGTTGACATTTAAAAATGGAATAAAAACATTTAAAAAGGGAATAAAACAAGCTTTAAAAACAGAATAAAACATTTTAAATATAAAATCAAAGAATCGGTTTACATGCAACTTACTTTATACGGTTAGTATTGATTATTTTATAAATACACTAATCGATAAAATGTGGCACTTTATTTTGCATAAAATTTTGTATGACAAAAACTACGAAATGAATTCTGAAAATTTAATTCCACTTTTGTTAATTAAACCAATGTTAAAAGACTATTTTACCTTAGATTTAAAATAAACAGTGGGGTTAATCTCAGAATTGAAATCAACGTATGCGACAAAGGTATTATTACAGAAAAAATTCAATTTAGAATTTAAATATGTATCTAATTTTATGAAAAGTTATCCTACTTGAAATTTAACTTAAATTGAGTTTAAATATTCAATTAAATTTGCTATTTATTCTGAAATATTAGATTGGAAAATTTATCCAATTGCAAGGCTTATACATAAATCAGAAAATATTAAACTTACAATTATCTAAAAAAAAAATTTTTCCCTTATGAAATATGAAACAGAATGAATTCTTCAACAGACAAGATTTTCAATATCTTTGATATAAAAAGAAATAAAATTGTAAATAAGATTCTTTCAATACTGAAATAAAATAAAACTTTTCCATTCTCTGTGCAATAATGTATCTTTTTAAACCAGCTTTCTTAACAGTGGTCTAATTTTAATTTTAAAAAATATTTATTTTTTATAATGTAAAATAAATTACATATTATTAAAATTATATAATTATGCAGATTCTATTATCAGTTTAAAATTATATCATTTTTATGAGGATATATATATAATCTAAAAATATATATTTTTTAAAATGTATATAATTTTAAAAATATTTTGTTAAAATCATATTTTTAACTTTAATAATATTATTAATTGTAGATATTAAAACAAATTAGTATTTAAAATGCATACATTATTATCTCATAAGGTATACAAAACAATAGAAAGATTATTATAGTTATATGTTATGTTTTGAAGTCCTACGCGTTGGTGATAGAGTTTCGACTTACCAAGGCACAAGTGTGCTTGGTAACTCTTGGGCTGAGCAAGATCCACTCAGCTTTTCAATCCTTCAATGGTTCGATAAAACTGAATAGTAAGCATGTTTGGGAATTAAACACAGGAATTTTTTAGTTAGACTGACCACCTAACCAAGAAATAAGCTTTTCCCCGCAAGGCTTTCAATCATGAAAGCAGATATGAGAACTGTAGGTTTTGGCTATAGGCTTTCGCGAAATTCAGAGAGAGTGTTATATTATATATATAAATGTATAAAATAGTTTATATATCTATACTCATATATTAATATTTTTATACATATAAAACCACAAGCGCCTGGTTAAGAAAGACACATTTCTCTCAACAGGAAAGTAGTTTTATATCTATCCAGGGGAAATTCCATATCGCCATAACCATGTTTGCTATTGGCGAAGTTAGCACTTAAAATAGTCATTGTTGCAATGTCATTTTAAGGGACCTGATTTCTCTGGGGGTGGTAGAATTGGGGTGGTAGTAGGTTAGGAATTGGAGGGTTCTTTATCATATCTGCTTCTAAATTATGAGATTTCAACTACTTTTGAGGTTGGCCCACTTGCTCGATTCCCCACTGTACAACATATCTTTAATTATGCTTCTTGTGTGAAAAGGCAGGATCTGATGACATCATAATCAAATGTCCATATATTTTAAATAAATTTTAAATATGTAAAAAAATTATATTATTAATACCCAAAAATTCTAATTGTATTCATCAAATAAACTTTTAAATAAACCTGATAAGTTTTATGTAACAACATACCATTAAAAAATAATGAATTTTCGATTTCTTAACTGTATTATTGGAAAGTTTGAGCATTTTTTATGTTGGTCAAAAAATATGATTTCACTACTTTGAAATTTCTTTATAGAAAACATCTTTAAGCATTTCCTGGTTGTAATATTAATAAGAAATATGAGAAATGAATATAATAAAAGCTGTTTCTTAAAATTTTACAAAATCCTTTTACCATTTTGATAGATTTGGAGGGCTTTGAAACATAAATATCATTTTGAGAACACTTAAATTGTTTATTGATTCAAATTTTTATGTAATAAAATAGTAATAATAAAAAATACAAAAAGCAGTTGCTTTTAATTTTTTAAGCCCGTTCAGATTACTGATTATTATTTCTATAAAGCTAAAACAGTTGGATAATTTTTAGAAATGCATTGTCTAGCACGAAACCATGTTTAGATTGCTTCCCTGTAGTTGAAATTGATTAATTAAGCTGACCTTGTTTGTTCAATTAGAAACACTTCTAAGCAATTATCATACAAAACTTTTATTCAAGAAAATTCATTCACAACTGAAAATCATTAGAATATTCACAAACAAGTATCAGAAATTATTAGTTTTACTTTATGTTAGACAATAAAGAATTCCATTTTCTTCCTTTTTATTATATACTAACACTTTATTGTGTTATCATCATTATAAACTTCTTCATCATCTTTATTCTAAATTTATCAGTTTAATGGCATAGTGTTATTTAAATTAATAGTTTCGTCAATAAAGAATTATGCATTTCTTTAAAAAATCAGTTCTATTTCTCATTGCTTGAAATGAAATTTATTGAAAGCGTTTTAAATAAACAATGTTTAGATTCCAATTTTATTATTCTAATTTTGTAAAAAGAAATAATTTTAGCAATGTAAAAATAAGTTCATAAAAGCTTTTCTGCTCGTTTAAACGATAAAAAGAGTACTCAAATTTATACCCCAGTAGAGTAAATTTACGATTACTATATAGTAATAGTAATTAAAATTTGTTTTTCAAATATAGAGACGTGATAAGAATCCACTGTAATTATTTTCATAAGTCACATCGTTATCAGTTAATGTACCGGCAGTAAAAATATGCTCTATAATACCATAATCTTAAAAAATCTAATTATTTTCTATCTTTTAGTTTAACTTCTTGAATAATTTTCGAATAAATTAAATGTAAAAATTATTTGCAGAAATAAGCATTTAGCAGCCTAATCTTTAGAAATTTTTAATAATGGATGCATATTTATTATTAAATACACACAAAATTAATAAGAAAATGTTTCGGTATTCAAATTTCTGTAAACATAATCTTTGTACATATTCTTTTTTAAAAGTTTATTTTCTTCTAGTTAAAATAAAAAAATTATCTTATTTACAATAAATCATATAAAAAGTTATAAGATTAGTTAAGATAAAGTATAATAAATAATTATTTTTTTATAATTTTAACTAATCTCATGAAATATTTTTCTAGTTTTTTTAAGCATACAGTGTGCTCAATTTCTTATTCATTAATTATAATTTTGGAGAAAAAATATTTTTTCCAATGAAACTCAGTTTGAGATTAAAATTTATTAACAAAGCGTCTTCATAGCAGGTATTTTAGGGGAAATAAGGGAATAGATATTTTATGTAGTATTGTCTAAAAATATTAAATTCATAATAGTCTTGACAAATTTTTTTTGACTAAAATTTAGTTTGATTACAGTGAATATTATTTTACTGCAAACAGAAAAAATAGTAAATTGACTATAGAACTTACAATAAATACCCATGTTTAAAATACGGACCACATAAGAAAATTAACTGGTGCTGATAAATTTATATATTACATCTACGAATTTCTTAGCCCTAAATAGATTTAAATACTGATTGAACACAAATGAAATTAGTTTTCCTTAAGCTATAAATATATTGAATAATGATAAAATTAAAAAGTTTTTAATAAACATTTTCCACATAAAATAACTTATATTATTGTGACTGTATAAACATAGTATAAGAATATAAATATAAGTATATAAAATATAAAGTATCAAAATATAAAATTTGAAAGATGAATGAAAAAAACAAGAGCATTTAATAATTAATTGCATCATACAATACAAAGTTACATCTAGAACAATAGAAGAAAGACGATTCTTTTAGATGCGATCTAAAATAAGTTCTAAGTAGTCGTATATAATCTCTTTTATTCCACCATTATTTCAGTATAATAAATTCCAATCTTTTTATTTTATTTTAGAAAGATAAAAGGTCTCTTAGTTATGCAATTTCAACAATATAACAGTTATTATTAATTCATGTGTTTAATTTATGATGCAGTTAATACAAACAAGACTATTCTATTAATTAGAATGACAAGGAAAATAAATTTGCGATGGCTTCAAATTTTCAATAGAATCTAAAACAATGGATAAACAAAGAAATCAAAACATTGCCTTCCCAGAACGATAATGGATGACCTCTAGCAGAGGAAATTAAGTGCCATTTTCGGAAACAATAAATATGAAGCCCTTAGTTATTATGATTTAAATAAAATTCTTAGCAAGAATTTGAATTATTTTATCTTAACATCTCTGAGTGTATATTTTCTGAAAATTTATTTATTGATCTCTTATAGAGATTGAATAAGAATTCGACGTTTTTTTAATATTACCAAACAACTAGGTAAAATTTCTATAATATTGAAAAGTTACAGAAATTTTACGACATCTTGATGTATTTGTGAGAGTATTTTGAGAACATAGTCGTGATTCTCACACAAATAAAGTACCTTGAATAACAATAATTCTGCATGCAATAAATTATCTCTAGATACCGAAGTTTCATTTCTAGATGTTTGTTGCTGTGCGTGATCGGAGATTTATAAAAGAGCGTCGTGAGTGTGGTTTGAATTAGTTATTGAAAATAACATAATGTTATATTAATTAGAGATCAGAGCTCTCACAGACAACTGAAGTACATTACACGTTATAAGAGATTTCTTTGAAGTTTATTTTAGTTTAGTAATTCATTTTAAATTAAAAATAATTGTTTGTCAGTTTTAGTGATGGCAGATATTTAAAGGTTTAAGTAAATGATAAAAACACTTTCTATGGAGAATTGAATACGCAATAAATTCAACTTCTAAATGAATATTAAATTAGGGAAAAAAATCCATTATTTTTTGTCGATGATTGTAGTGTTCGATATCTTGTTGAGTATCGATCATGCAATTTCAGATTTAAGCTCGTTGAAAAGATCTAAAAAAACATACTAAAAAGTCATTTTTCTATTTGTTTTTGGTTCGGTCCATTCAGTTTTAGGGTACAGGGTGTTAAAAATGGAAGTCATCAAAGAGAAAATGTAGTACATTCGCAGTTTTTCATAAATAAAGGCAAAAATATGAGACAGGCAGTTGAAAATCGGGTATGGTGATTATTGCTCAGATACTGTAACAGCATATTACGAGTAATATTTTTCCAACGATTTCATTTAGGTGCATTTGATGTTAAAAATACACCTCACATAGGTAAAATTCACCAGCTTATTATTTGTCTGGAAGATCAAGGTTAAACACAAAATACTTTGAAATCACTTGATTAAAGCTAATCAAAAACATGTAAAAGCTTTGAAGTTCAAGTAAAAATATAAAATATATAATAGTTTAAATAAATAATAGTTATAATTAAAATATATAATATTATTAAAATATATAATAGTTCAAGTAATAGTTTAAATATATATAATATAAAAATTCAAAGAATTTTTATATTATATATTTTTAAAACTACTAATATACCTAACATAATATGTTATTTAAATTAAAAATATACTCAATACCATTGAAAATTTACATCCTTCTTGTTTTGATCTCCTGCTTTTTAAGTTTTTTAAAGAAAATTTAGTATAATAATCTTTTAGAGGAGAGCATTTTTAATGCATGTTAAATTTTAATATTCAAAGCAGTTTTTCAAAGATCTTCTTGTAGATTTTGAAGATTTTAATTTTCTTAGAAATATAGCTATTTACTTTAGTTTTCTCTAAAATCATAATCAAGAGACTTACTTTCAGAATATGTCAAGCTTAATGTTATGTTATTTGAGATTTACATTAGTTAGGAAATTAAGAATTAATTTACAGAAATCATCAGATTTTCTTAATTATCGAACATTCATATGTATTAATAATAAAGATGAGAAATTTCACTACAGAAAAAACTCTAAATAAAAACAAATTTAAGTTTTTATTTTATATTAAAAATTAACTGGAATAAGCCTTTGATCCTAAATGCTTACAACGTGTGAGATAAAATTTAAAATAGATATGAAATGCTCATAAAATATTAATTATTCTTAATAGGAAATAAAACTTTTAAAACTCTCAGAATATGTGAATATTTTCATTTTTATAACCAGATACAAATTTAATAAGCCATTAACTTACTTATTTAACAACGAAACTTTTAAAACTGCTAACAACTGTAATTTATTTCTTGGTTTCCAACTATATTTTAATAAATAAAGAATAAAACAGACATAATCTCTATATTTTAATAGCTTAATTAATATGCTAATTTTTCTTTATAGTAATTTATTATTAGAACGTTTAATCATGTATTTACTTCCAAGCAAAAATAAGTTATCAGCTAACAGGTGGTAATAATCTCATTCAGATCATAAAACAACTGAATCTTGGCCTTTCATCTCCTGAGAATTTGAATGTTTCAATCAGCAAAAAACACATGCTGTTTATTTACAAGCAATTAGCATGTTTATCTGTATTGTAATGAATGATATAAATATGTTCGCTTACAATCTTCGTATGTGCTCTCATCAAGCTCAAAGATGTTCTTTAAAGCTTTAATTGTTTTCAGTGCTGTTACACTCATCTTTCTGGATCCTCAAGTATCCGCAAGCTTTCAAAAGGTAATATTGTTATTAAGGGCACATGTGTGTGTTCTATTATTTAATGAAAGAAGTTAATACTTTATTACGTCCATGAAATTCTTAGGGTTACGTAAAATAAATTTTAAAAAAAGATGTTTTTGAGATTTTTCAGTTAACATAATTTTAAAATATATATCAAGTGTGATAATGCACAAATAATTAATACATTTTATTTTATTTTCAGTTATGTTAATTTATTTTCCAAAAAACTTCGTTCCGCGGTTTTTATTTATTTATGTATTTAAGGTTTTCTTAAATCAATTGAGATCTATCAGTTAATATATAAATTTACTGTTAAAAATATAAATAAGAACTAATTTATTAAATTTAATCTTCAAACATTCCTTTTTTAATTTTAATGAGTTGCGTTAAAGAAAAATGTTATTCGATGCAATTTATACGTTGATAAAAAATGTTTCTTTTTTTTTTAGAATTTACAATTTACAATTTGCATTATGTGATTATAATAGCTAGTTCATTTTCTGAATCACTATCATGTGGTGTTGTGATTCAGAGCCTAAAAAATAGACATCACTCTTGTTAAAGAAGACACAAAACTATTGTAAAACACGAACAATAATTTACTTCCAATATTTCCTAAAATTCTCTGACGATTGGATATGGAAGACATGATAAAATGTTGTTAATTAGAAAAATACATATTTTGTTCAGCACAACTTTAATTTTGTATGTGTTTCACTAAAATGAGTTCTTGAATGAAACACATTCCTTTTCCAAAATAACGTCAATGTGTTTAGGAATATGAGTTATTTAATAATAGTCATAAAAGGACCACTTATTATATTTTACCTTAATATCACTCATTATTCTAATTAACACCTTAGTATATATATATATATATATATATATATATATATATATATATATATATATATATCAAAATTTTAAGTGAAGACTAGAATAATTCATAAGAAGTAATAAAGAAGTACAGCTATTTTGAAATGTTGATTATATTAATTTAATCTTACTTAAACTATTTACATAAATATCTAGGCATTGTATTTTCCGTCCAAATATAAAATATTCCGCTTAAAAAATTAGCAATCGTTTCAATAACATAAAATTCATTCACTAAATATAAGAAATATATAAGAAAAATAAAATATAAGAAAAATATAAGAAAATATACGAAATCTTATTTAAAGTGTTTAAAATGAAAAATCATAGTGAATACTTTTGAATCTTGCTTATATAAAATTAAAAGATTTTAAGAAAGAAAATAAAATATGTAGTCTATCAATCACACACAATTCCATTATTTGTCTTCATAAATTTTTCTTTTTTGTAGGAAACTTTGTCATTTTACTTATTAGCAATTCCAACTGCAATTAGTTTCCTAATACATTATTTTATTGTCTTTTCTTACAAAAGGAATCCCAATAATTATGCAGTGCTATTTATATTCTTAATGAGTGTTGAATATAATCTTACTGAGTTTGCAAATATTAATCATTAAGTTAAAAAAAAAACTTTTCCCCTCTTTCAGGCTTCATGTTTGATCTTTTTTAGGAGAGTTCAATGCAAACAATTTAGCATTTCCTATGATTAAAGATAGGAGCTAACCTAAATTGAGTTCAGTCGATGTAAAATTGTATTTCGATTGACTCTCTTGTTATTTTGACATTTCTGGTTTTGTAATTTTATCTTCATTCAATGCTCATGAAATGAAGTACGACAGGTTTAGTATTTCAATTATATATATATATATATATATATATATATATATATATATATATATATATATATATATATATATATATATATATATATTCATTTGTGACTAAAAGTTAAAAGAAAAATAATTTATCTAATCAAAACCTTTAATAGATTTTTGATTTTAATGTTTCCTATTTCGGAACTTAAAAATTCATGGAATTTTCTAGCTTAATGTCTCTATATTTTAAAAATATGTTTTCAGGTCATCACAATTCAAAATCCCATAT
>JAPDSC010088172.1:223380-234401 GCA_026290005.1 Latrodectus geometricus | reverse complement strand
TCACAGAAAAACTAATGTTAAAATGTTTTTAACCATTTCTATTTTAACCAATATTTTAAGCATTATATAGAGCCAAGTTTACTTGTGACTTTCAGACCACTATTAGTTTCAGTGTTAAAGGAATTTTAGATATTTTAATCTCTTGGCACTCACATTAATAGAACATTTGCAGTTTTCTATTACTTATTTTCTTTATAGTTAAAAATTGTTCAATATTTGAGGTACATTTTACTGAAAAGAATAATATCATTAAAAATATAATAAAATTTACAATAAATTATTAATTATCAATGTTGCTAATATCTTTTAAGATATTTATATTTAATAAATACTTTAATTTACTGCATTTAGTAAATTACGTATAAAAAATTTACGATGCGATTTTATTTGAAATTTTTAATAACATCAAATACAATACAGCATAATTTAATAATGTATGATGTTTAATAATGTATTAAACTTTTAATCATATTTTTTTTTTTACATTATGTTACTGTTAAACAACTTTAATATTTCAAGGTGCTATCTAAAATTTCAAAATATAAAATATGAGAAAATGATTACATTGTTAAGCCTTATTGTAATTCATCATTCTTATTAGAAAAATTTCAACTTTCATAGCTTCTTTGGGGTTTCTTATTTTTACCTAGCCAAAATTTGCAATGCAAAATAACAAAATTAAACATAATTTTCTGATTCTGAAATTGCCTTTTGTAATAAAAAAGACTACGAATATGAAATGCTAAAATGTTGTTAATCCACTAATTTCGTAATAGATAAATATTATTCAGTGCATTAATTAAATTTATGAATTAGTGAAGTTTAAAAAATATATAATTTAGAAATGGGAATTTTTTGCGGAATCGTAAAAAAATTAAGAAAAATCATTTTTAATATAACTTTTTAAAAACTACTGAATATTAAGATTACACGTTATGCGATTTTATTATAATAGCCTATTATTTTATATTACTAGCAAAATTTATTAATTAGTTACTGATAAGGAAAATAATTTATTTGATCTTGTTTGAAATCTTAAATATACTTATTAGAAGTCTATTCATAAACTTAAAATTTCTTAAATTAATGTATTAAAAATTGTGTTCTGAATAATTTTGAAAGAAAATTGCTTTGATTTTATAAAAACATTAATATAAAAATAAGCATTTTTAATAATGATATTGGTTTTTTAATTATTTACATTACTTTTAATAAACATACATTTTATGATTTGATTGTTTTTAAAATATTCTTCTGGGAAAATGATTATATCAAATTAATGTAATTAACTTTTAATCCTACGGATATGAAAAAATTAAGTGTTGCTCAAATTTTTTAAACACAAATGCTTTAAAATAAATATATGCATTTAAGTAATCTTTAAATGTTTATATAATTATAATCTTTACTGATTTTATAAATTATTATACTTTAAAATTCCATTAGAATACTTTTAATACATTAGCTTTCCTTATAAAGCCTGAATTTATTATACTGAATTTTTAAAATATTGTTAACTGTAAAATCTTGTGAATTTTACAATAAATTTAATATTTTCTTTAAAAAAATTTCAGTTGTAATATCTCAATAAATATTTTAATTACCTTTCTTTCCTTAACCAAGAATCTTACAGATTTTGAGAGAATATTTTTCAATTAAGATTTCCAGTTATATTGAAATAATTAAAAATTGTGATCTTGATTTGGGCTAATTTTAAACGTAAATAACACTAAATCAATATAAAGCAGACTCTTAATAGTTAGTTTTGACATGTTCTATATTACTTTTTTTAAGAATTGATGTATTCTATATGTAAACATAATCTTACTAAAGTTCAATTTATCATTGTCTATTCTAACTACTTTGATTGAAATTTCTTAAGAATACTTTTGAAACAATTAGGAGATGTCAAAACTTTAATCTTTATTAAATAAATATGCTAAGGAATTTTAGTAATTACTCTTTCTTGTTTTTTTTATATCTTAAGCAATTAGTTTACTTTGATGGCAAAGATGCTTACTAAATATCTTATGCTTATAACTAAATTAATTGAATAACAAACATAGCATAATTGAATGCGAAATTATATGTGATAGTTAGTACAACAAAAGGAATACTTAATCTTTTAAAGTTTCATACATAATTTAAAAGTTTGAAATTTTCAAGTATCACTAAAAGAGAATTTGGTAGTACTTAGAAGTTTGTAATTGATATCACTAAAAGAGTGGAGAATTTCTTTCAAATATGAATAACATTATATACACATAAAAATCATATTACTCTAAAAATGTATTTTAATATTTTTTGAAAATTGAAAATAATCACATGAATTTACAAGAATATAAAACCCTTAATTTATTTGTATTATTTAATAGAGAATAAATATAGAAAATATTCAATTATAATACTTTTTTAAATTATAACCGAGTACATTAAATTTTGAAAAAGTTTAGTTTGTCACTAGGTTTGGTTTTGGCAATGATGATTAATCCAGTCTATAAAAAGTAGATTCTAATCTACTACGAGCATCAACTTCAAAAAAGATATTAAAGAAATGAATTAATGGACTCAAAAATAGAGTTCCATTTAATAACTGTCAAAAAGGGAAAATTTTAAATAAGTGTATTAATTTTGTACAGAGAAATTGTTTTACAAAGCTCGGGAAACAGATTTTTTAAATTATTACGAAACTTATGCTTTTTAATAAAACTGTTAACATAATTGTTTATTGTATTTACACTTTAAATTTTCTCTTTCCTAATAAAAAGAATACTTATTCAATAATTTTTTTTAAATTGTGAAAAAGTTATTTTAGAAATCTAAAATTATGTAAAAAATATTGTGTAAACAATTAAATTTCAAAATTTAGAAACTTATATGTGTATTAATTAAAATAAAATCTAATTTATACTATAAATCAAATAAAATTGAAATAAATATAAAATTGGCATTATTCGGTACTTTGAACTTGTTTACTCAAACTCGATAGCAAAAGTTTGAAAACTAAAAGTTTTTATAAAATCTTTTTATTTTCATGTTTTATAAATAAAATATTTAAAAAAATCAAATAATTTACCACCTGATTTAATAAAAATTTTTAAAAATTAGATATAATTAATGATCACGCAAATATACTTGTATACATTATTTTCTATTCACGGATTTTTAATTAATATTATTGTTATCATTATTATTTTCAGATTATAATAATATACACAAAAACAAATTATATACTTTTATATATATATATATATATATATATATATTATACTCTGTGATAAAAATATTTGTATCACCTTAATCTTAAATAAAGTGTTAATAGAATTAGAATAATAATAATTAGAATTAAAGTGTTAAATTTTAAAAAAGTGCAAGTAATCTTTTTTTGATTATTAGCCAAAAAATAATAAATAATTAGTTTCATTGAATAAATATTTTTTCAATTATGCAAATGTAAAGTGGTTAATTTAAAATTAATGTATTCTTAATTTTTAAAATATTGATCACAATATTATGAGGTTCTAACTGTTGTGTCAACTTATACTGCCAATTCGAAATTTTACTTCCCATTATTTTACACTTTAATGTACCGTTTCAATTTTGCTATGGAAAAATGATTACAATTTGCATAATTACTAGCAAGGTAAAAGAAATTTAGTTCTGGTTAACCGCGCATTCAGTTGAATTATTTTGTGACAAAATTTATGTTTGAAAATAAATGGTTCATTCTTGATCTTGAACCAAAATGCAAATTCAATTCAATTTAAGATACATGAATTATTTTACAAAAATGTCGAAAATACATAGGAACTAATAAATAATATGATTTTAAATGTAAAATTTAATATTGTGCAGCTAATTTCAGAATCACTAAAAATAAAAATCTGTAAGTAAGATATTCCGACTTTTTTTTCTTTAAAGAAACTGTATCTTTTAATTTTATTACATCATATGAAAATTCATATTGCACATCATTATATTACATATACAATTTGTCTTGTATCTCGTTGCTTGCTTACTTTTAATTCGAGTAAACCTAAAATGAACATCTATCAGAATTCCAAAAGTTGCAGACTGTGGAACCTTCCCTGGACGGTGTTTTACTAATCACAGTTGCAAAGCTGTTAGGATTACCAATAAGAATAATATCAAAGGACATGATAACTGTAACGGCAAAATAAAATAAAATATATGAGCCATAATTGAGAAGAAAAAATCAAATGCTTTGTGAGGAACAGAAGGAAATAAAAGAACATTATAATCACCAGAAAAAAGCTATGGTGGCAAAAATAACTGCTGATCTGAGTAAACATCTACAAAATCAAATATCTACCCCTGGGATTTGAAGTGAATTATACAGAGAAACCGGTCAGTAAAGTCAATGTAAAAAGTAAAATGTATGTAATACATATGATTATTCCTCCTCTCACTGTAGGTACTGAAAGTGTTCTCGAACTACTCCATAACATATGTGAACATGCTTTAGGATATTTGTGCACATTTTTTTCAATTCTCGTGTAGTGATACTATTGATGATATCCTGAATCCTGCCATTGAGTTCTTCAATTGAATTTGGATTGGTTTCGTATATTCTTCCCTTTAACAGTCCCCATAAATAAAAGTTACAAGTGGACAAGTCAAAGTGATCGAGGAGACCACAAGCCATTGCTGTTCGTCTTTCCAGATGTAATCATCTCACGTACATGAGACAATCATGATCTAATCGGTGCCATGTTGCATCAAATTGCTGGAAGTGATAGTTTCTCTTCTTAAGAGTTTGAATAAAACTCCTTAGATTCCCAAATCGAATACACTGGTCACTGTCATCTCAATGAATATGGGCCCCACACTAGAAGATTTTATTGGCAAAATTGTAAAATACGAATAATAATAAATATAACTGTCAAAAATACAATATTATATAATATTACAATGGGGTGATTTTTACGTAGCTATGGCTGCAAAACCTCTTATGACAGAACTAAATAGCGATTACAGTGGTGCCATAATGATAAAAACTGGACAATGGATCAATGAAAACATGTAGTGTTTCACGATGAATCAAGTTTTTCCATATTCCCCACCAAGGAATGGATTTACGTGTAACGAACCTCTGCAGAATCTTGCAATTAAGTAATTTCGTAATGATATGGTGCCTCATTTCGTGGTTTGGAGTAAGTCTTCGTGTCACCTTACAATGAAAAATCAATAGCACTGACTATATCACGCTTTTGGCGACCAACTGTATTTTACAGTGCAGATATTGTTTCCGTCTGGAGATAGCGCCTATCAAGATGATCCCGATTCACCATATTCTAACAACTCGCTCAATCTGATTTCGGAAACATGAGAATTAAATTGCACACCTTTCATAGTCAACCTAATTATTGGATTTAACATAATAGAGTCCTTGTGGTCTGTTTTAGAAGAAAAACTAAACACCTGTTGTTCTTCTGCTGCTTCTCCATGGGAATTAGAGTATTTTCTACAAAAGGATTATTAATAAAGGATACAAACAGTGGTGTTGTCGAGCCGGAACGCTCCGGAACGTCGTTCCGGTACTTCCTTTTTGTACAGGAACGCGTTCCGGAATTAAAGATGATTTCTGATAACGAAAATTGGCTGACGTATGGAAAAAAAATGTAAAAGAATTGCTGATTTTTTTTTTCTATTTTTTTAACGAATTTTTATATGTATTATTATAAACAAGGGTTTGAACCGAAATCGAACCAATACAATGTAATAATAAGATTAATAGATACTACTGTTAGTAAAATATTCTATGCACGCTACTTAAGTCAAAGTGTCGATTAAAAAGTGTTAGGCAGGCCGCACATTGAGGCAGCATGCCTCCGACGCGCACCTGTCGCTTCCGGATTCAGTAATATGAATATTATTTTAAAAAAACAAAGAAATAGAATATTAATTAAAAATTTGGCAAATCTTTTATTTATAAAAATTAATGGCCCACCACAACAATTATTTAAACCAGATTATGTAAAAACTTGTTTAAGGTCTCATCGTTCAGCGGATGACAACAAAACAAGGACTATTCAACCACAAGATCCTGAACATAATCCTATTTGGAATATTTTATAAAAACCTTTAGTGTTTTCATGGATTGTTAAAAATATTTATGCAATATTGTTCCTGGCGACAGGCTAAAATTCGGGGAAATCTCTCCGTCGTTGTCAAATTTGGGACATAAGGTTTAAAAAAAAAAAAAAAAAAAAAAAAAAAGAACGTCGCCGCCACGATTATTATGGAAAATCACCCCCCCTCCCGTCGTTAAATTTGGAACATGCGGCCGCCTACCCAGGATAGGCCCTGTCTATATATTTATATAGCGTTCCGTTATAAATATTCTGTTATAAATATATACGCGTTCCGGTAAAAAAAAATTGGCACAACATCACTGGATATAAATTGAATGTTGCACCGATATGTGCAGCATTCAATTTACCTGCATAGATACCTTGAATACATCCATTTTAAGGAGGATTTAAATTATTTTAACTGCGAAAGATGCTCTCATACTGTATTTAGTACTTTTTTGTATAGGTTTTCCAATACTTTCGACAACCCCTGGCTTTTAAAAATATATTCTTAGTTAGAATTAAGCCTTTTCATTATGAAGAGTAACATTTCATCGAATGGATATAGCAGGTTTTATTAGATCATCTCAAAAATTCTTAAATGCATAAATTAATATATTCTTTAAATGTTTAATTTTTATGTGCATCAAATTTGAACTAACTTATTTTATCAAAATTGTTTATAACAGCAATTGTACAACAAATTATGGATTATAATTACAATATTTATATATTTGTAATTTTAATTAATTACCTGTTTAAACATTTGTAGTGATTTGTTATTGTTATAAGCATTTCCTTCCACTATATTGTTAAAATCTTAGTAATATGCAAATGAGCAAGCTAATTAAAGTTAATCTATGAATTCACTTGCTTATTTAATTTGTATTTTTCAGCTTAATCTGATTACTGAAGACACACGTTTTACACTGATTACATACGTTTTACAAATATTTTGTTTAGTATTATCAGTTTTCCATGCATATATTAATTAGTTAATTGCATGTCAAAACAGAATTGAAAAAAAATAGTTATATCAATTATTTTTATTTTTATTTTGAGTAATTTCAAGCATATTCAATGATTTAACTTTTTGTATTCCAAAACTAATTTAGAATGCATAAAAATTCTTAAAAAGTATTCATGTCTTGTGAAAACAAACTATAATCTTTTTTAGATACTAATCGATAAAAATATCATTTAATGAATAAATTAAAATGGTTTTTTCTTGAAAGCTCTGAAAATGGATAAAAAATTTAAAAATAAACATTGTAGAATTATTTAAGTAGGAAATCTATGGTATCTATAGATTGCATATGAATTTGAATGTGCATATGAAACATTTGCTATGGTATCCAATACCATAGCAAATGTTTTAAAGTAAAATTATGAAAATTGGGATCTGAATTCAACTTATATCAAATTCATATGCACAGAATTGAATTCGTTAAAGTTATCTCAGATTTACTAACGATATATGGATCTCCCTATATGTGTTTTTGTTTATTTATATTTTTAACTATTCAAAGTAATTTAGTATGCAATAATATATTAAAAAAATCAAAAAATCTAACAACCTCTGTTGTTATCCATATGGAATGTTTTCACTGAAAAAAGAATTCGATGATAATTTTCAAATCGTTGAAATGAATATTAGACTCCTATTTTAGAGCTTTGAAATGCAAAGCAAACATAAAATGATCATAAATAATATTATGAATATTCCCAAAATTTAAAAATCTTATGTAAAAATCCTAAAATGAGGAATGCTCATTCTATTTCATATGATAAAACCATAATAAAATTTTCAATGACGTGAGCTAAGACTTATTAAAATTTCGCAATGTCCTTCGATGAATTCATCGATCCGAGCGAACTCATCAGCGAAATTCTCTTTCCTGTTGAATTCTTTATATTTCAAACGTTCTATTGAATTCCTTTCATATGGCTATAAACGTGCTTTCTTTGTATGATAAAACGGTTCAATATTTCATCTATCTTAATTATTATTTATTCCTTTATGGAAATTATGTGGGAATATATTTAGAAAAAACATTTCCGTAAGTTAAATTTAATAAATTCAAATATGTTATTTCTAAATATTCGTACTAATTACGTTTCATAAAAATTCTAAATAGTAGTTTCATTTTATTTCTTATCCAAGCATTTTCTTATTCTCATATATTTATTCCTAAAAATTCTGTGGGTGTACACAAAGACTAAAATGTTATAATAAAAATCAAAGAAATTTGTTCGTATTTAATTCATCTGTACGAAATGTTGAAAATGTATTTCAAACATCGTTAATCAGAATGGTAAGAAAATCCAAAAAATGTTAATTGATTAAATATTATCGGAATAAACATGTATATAACAATATCTGCTTTTTATAAAGCAATTTGATTAATAAAATGTCCTTCTATGAAGACGATAACATTCCTTTTACTTCAGAACTTGAAACAACCATTTGTTTTCAATTTTCCACATCTATTACAAATTTTTTCAAATGATTAAAAACCTGTTACATTATGGCGCCATCTATTGTCTAAATATAGAAATATTTTAAATTTACTTTTTTCTTGATGAAAAATTCTGATTTATTTTCCAAATTTTACGACTTACTATAACTTTTTTTTTTTTTTTTTTTTTACTTTTTAATTAAGTGCTCTGTAATTATTAAGTGTAATAATTTAAAATGCTTAGTTTTAAATTAAGAGAGGTTTTTTATATTTTTAAAAATCTGATATATAAATTTCTGATTTCGTTGTAGGAAGTTTGGATGTCATTGTAGCTCTTCATTTTTAATTAGAAATAAATTAGACCTTTTTTGCCTTAAGTAATATTCGTGAAGATAAATACGTTTGAAATTCTGTGTAATACAACAAGAATATTAACTGTACAAATTTCTTTTAATATATTAATTCTAATTTTCGACGTGATTAAATTTACACAGTTCGATTCAAAAATCTACATATCTATAGAATTTAAATTGAATTTAATGTGCAGTACTTAATGCGAAACATACAAAGCCATAATAGCTCCAATAATAAACTGATAAAAACTTTCAATAGAGTGATCGAAGTCCTCGAAAGTTTTGTTCTAAATATTGATTTTTTTCCCCAAAAATAAATGCCTCTACTCAAAAATATTAATAAACATTTTCTCGTTTGGATAGCATCTAAAAAAAGTAAATTGCTATTTTTTAAATCCATATTTGATAATATTGATAAATACGAAGATAATCCTATCCATATTTTATTATATTACTGTATCAATTGCAAAATTTCAGAAACATATAAACAGAAATACACTACATTTTCTAAAAATATCTGTCAAAGTATAAACTTAAATTCAAAAACCACTTACAGTGGTCTAATGCACTACCATCTATTAAGAAATTATAGCCTACTTACTAAGTATTTTGTATGTGTCAAATGACTTAAAAAAGTTTTAGTTTCTTTGGCTGTTTAATCCTGATAAAAGATTCTTTTCTCAGAATTTGTCTCTAATCTAAAATTTCATAAGAGTATGCAATTTTGCCTATACATGGAATGCATCACATTATGTTCAGAAACTAAATGGCATGTTGATAGAAAATATAAGCGTACATCATAGGTTACTTGAAGTAAAAATAACCGTTACTTGTTAAAATATATTTTTTTATAATATTTCCCTTAATATTATATGATTGAATTGTTACCGTGGATCATTTTCAAAATCGAAAATTATCTAGCATTGCTTAAAAAATGCTCAAAAATTTTCTATGTTTTGAGGTACAATATCTTTGCAACATTTATTATACAATTACTTGAACTTATATTTACTTCACAATGAAATATTTTGCAATATAATTTATATAAAGAATTCATCACATTATTTGATTTACTTTACTACACTTATATATTAAAAAAGAATATTTTGAATCTTGTGTATTTAAAATGCATGAGTAAACCATGCATTTTAAATACACAAGATTCAAAATATGTTTTTTTTTTTTTTTTTTTTTTTTTTTTACACTAAGAGTTATAAAAGATAAATGCTTACGATAAATTATATAAATGTAATAATAAATACCTAATAATCATAAAAGAAAGAAAAGGAATTATCAAACAACTCATTCATTTCAAAACTTATTTCAATCCACTCTCAGATTTGTTTTCATACATGATGATGATTAAGTAATTTATTTAAATGAAATTATTCAGTGTAAAATTAAGCACTCTTTTTTTTAATGTTGAGGTTGAATATTTACTAAATAATGAATCTATTCAAAAACAAGATAATGCTACAAAAGTAGTGAAAAGCATGCATTTTTAACAAAATTTATAACTACGGCTACTATTTATAATTTATCAAGTTCCTTTCCTTAATTTGAATAAAACAATATTATGAATTTTTTTTATGTTTTCCATCCTATGGACGATTTAATTCTGTGCTCATAAAATTGAAATACTCAAGATTTATTTGTTTACTTCACATTAAATAAAAAATATATACACTCTTTAAGAATATTAATTAATAAAAACTTTCTCAATGCAGTGTTATCTTAAACAACCTGAAGCAACTAATTAGAAATACAAATGTGTTTTGTAGAATTTAAAAAATAATATAACAAGATCACACATTATCATTTCAATTCTAGTTTTATATTTTCCGTTTATCTAAATAGAATAAAATTTAAATATTCTTTTTATTCTTACCATCAATATAATGTGCATAAGGAGTGTGACTTTAACAGATCCAAAATTTTATTTGCAGGAGTTTTATTGAATTTGAATTATTTAAAAAAAAATAAATTTACCTTTTTTGAGCTGTCGGATAAAACTGATAAAAGAAACATTTAAACATTTTAATTATTGTATTTTATGAATGGTTACATTTAAATACACGCACATTATATATATATATACATATACACACACAAAT
>JAPDSC010088172.1:151516-222980 GCA_026290005.1 Latrodectus geometricus | reverse complement strand
CGTTTTTATTGAAATATAATATAAATTATATCAGGTTATTACAAACTATAAATTAAAACTTATAAATTAAAAACAAATTTTTTTTTTTATTTTTGAAATAAAGATGTATATATATATTAAGAATCACGATTTAAATAAAGAATAAAAATTAAGAATCACGACTTCACTGCAGTCTTGAACTTAAAAAAAAATTAAAATTCGTGAGATAAGCTTAACTGACAAAATTGTCAGTTAAGCTTATCTTACGCATTGATAAAGATTAATAATTAAAGATAAAGTGTTTGTCTCACGTTCCAGATATATTTTTATGAATCACTTGTTTCATAATGAATTTCTTAATTCAGAATTCTGTTGCTATTAGCTTAAAAATGATATACAAATTTGCAAAACTAGTATTGAAGAAACTATGTTATTAAACAAGACTTTTTATCAAATAAAGCATATAATATCATGATGTTATTTAAAGGTAAAAATTTCAACTTTTAAGTAAACAAAGTATCTAAACTAATTAAACTGAATAAATAAAAAATGCAAATATTTTTGTATTTGCATAATTTAACAAGAGTTATATCTGCTTAGACAATATTTTCTTCCTCAAATTTCCTTTCCACCTGTTCTCATGAAGTTTTTATTTTGATATTTTACTTCATTCACGTGGCAAACAATCGATTCTTCCAAGCAACAGATGGTTAAAAAATTTTCAATGATTGTTTGCTTTATAATGATATCTAATGAAGTGCATTTATTCAGTATAAATATTTTTCAGATATTCTTTTTTATATTAAGACACATCTATCTTTTAATCAAAAGAAATTGATTTCTTAATCATCAGTTCATATATATATATCATTTATTACATGCATTTTATCGAAATTATTCGTTTATAAATCATAATTCAAATAACTATAAATATTTTTACAAAAAATGTAAAAGTAAACCGGCATAATCAATATTGTGAAATTTATAATGAAATTGGTGTAAAATGTTTGCTAGTACAAACATGTGTCTTCTAAATATTTATAAGAAAATTTAAATTTAAAATACATTGAATATTACAAAGAAATTTTAAACCAAATGTAATTTTGTTAAAGGGCATTTATGATAGTTGCGATAAATGGTCGAAAAATTTAACTTCCGTGAAACAATGTGGCTAGTTTCATATCGGAAATTAGAATATCATTCTACTCAGAAATATACACTTATGGAAAATTGAATTTAATAATTTCAAAATATATTTTGGTTGAAATATATTAATTTAATTGTGAAAAATTACGCAAGTTTCAAATGGGAAAGGATATATATATATAAAGAAGTAAATAAAGATCTTTTCCTTATTTATATTTATGCTATATTACACTGTTATGAAAAATATGAAAAATTTGATCTTCAAAATGAAATATGAATTTTTTTTGATACCTAGTATAATTTCACATGACTCTTCTACAATTGTTGCTACAACAGCACACTTTATCAAAAAACGAAACAGAAACACATCTAATGTTTACAAAGCTTGTTGTCCTGGGCATGGCTCAGTATTAGCTGAGATTCATTTAGTTCTGGCGCCATCATCGCACAACTGATTCGGACAATTCGTTTCATTCTCTCACCTTTGAATTCGAAGGTAAAAAAGTTTGAATCCAAACTTCAAGTTCAGTTCTGTGATTCACCTGAAAAAAACTAAACACAAAAAAATATTAACAAATTGATTACAATATAAATCAATGATATATCAAAGATAGTTTAAAGTTTTTTAGTTGGTTTTAACAATCGTCCATAACGGGAATATACACTGGTGTACAAAACTTAAGTAACAGGTGTTTTTTCTGCCATAACTCCGCGAGAAATCATCTGAGGGACAAGAAATTCAGACATGAGACACATCATTTTGTACTTAAAGGATGACAAAAGCATAGTTGCACAAAAATGAATACAATATATACAGTATGGAATCAAACAAAAATAGACTTCATTGAGCTCATATTATCCCTGCACAAGATTATCTGTCCAAGAGGAACAATAACAAACAGATGTTCCTTAGTATGGGATATGCCCTTCCCATACTGCAATGGTTCTAAAATATTCTTAAAATATTTGCTGTTCCTGCAATATTGGTGCCATTGTCGTAATACACCGAAGAGAGACATCCTCTCCGTGCAATAAAGCGGTGAAACGCCAGGATAAAACGTCTGTCGTTAAGGAAGATACCAACTCAAGATGCACTACTCGGTAGATGGAGAAGGTGATGAGAACCACTCAACATTTTCTCTCTCCTTTCAGAAACAATGGCCCACACAGGTCGACACCAATGGTTTCGAAGACAGCTGCATCTCTGACACGATCCTCTGGAAGAGGAATGCTTTCGGCTTCCAATAGCTGAACAAAAAATCTTCTGTGTACAATTTTTTATCACATTTTGCACTGTTCTTCTAGTCATAATGATTCAATAGGATTCTCTGAGGTGGGACATCAGTGTCTGAGTACTGGCATGATCATGTTGTAACTGCAACGATATTTATTTTGTTTGATGTAGTTTGTATTCTGCAAAATGGCAACTATAACTTAAGATGTTTAATAAAAACAAGAATAAGAGGTCGATTTCTAAAGATGGTGTTAAATTACAAGTAAATCTGTGAGTTAACTTTTAACTTATAAAAAGTATAACTAAAAACTTCAGTCATCAAGAACGTTGTTCTGATAAATTCAGAACATTTTCTGGCGTCCGCGACAGGATTGAAAACGATTTTTCTGCAAAGTAAGAATTTGAATTCGAAGTTAAGCCTAACGGTACAGATTTAGCAATGGCACAGAATAGTGAAGGTAATATTACTGAGAATGAAAGTGACCTATCTGAGATTACGGATGAAGGGGTAAGAAAATTGTTACGGGAACGGAAAAGCTTACGTAGATTATTTACTAACGCTCGTGATAATTTTGAGAAAGTTGAAGATACGAATTTTGAGAATTTCAATGTTATGTATCACAAAGTTTTAGACAAAGCAGAGAGATTGTTCCAAGTTGATTCAAATTTAAGTGAGGTTATGACATATTCAGACTTTGATTCTGATACGATAGAGAGATACAGGGACCGCTTCATAGAGAATAAAATAATGTTTGAAAGTGTTTTAAGAAAAAAAAGCGATGATAGCATTTCAAGTTTATCTGCATCTCAATCGAATTTACAGCTTCCAAAGCTTGTTCTGAAAGAATATGACTTAACACCTAAGACATGGGTTGCCTTTTGGGGACAATTTTCTAGAATTCATGGCGATGAATTTATAAGAGAAGAAGACAAGTTCCAATACTTGTTGCCATGTTTGGTAAAGAAATCTAAAGTTCGCGAAATAGCTGATAGCTATCCGTCGAGCAAGGGTAACTATGCGAAGGTAATAGAAGACTTGAAGTCTCGATTTGGAGGTAAAGATTTGCTCATTGAAGTGTACATTAGAGAATTATTAAGTTTAGTGATGAATCGCAACAGTCTAAAATTAAGTACATTGTATGATAAGTTAGGAACATATTTAAGAGCGTTGGATACGTTAGACGTAACCTCTGCTTGTTACGCTGATATGTTGTATCCCGTTATGGAATCCTGCTTACCCATTGAAACATTGAAAGCATGGGATAGACACAGGTTAAATAAAGGACATGAACAGGACTCCGACGAGACATGTATTAAGAAATAGAAATTGCTTACGAATTTGATGATTTTTCTTGGAAATGAAGTGAGGGCAGAAGATCATCGCGCATTAGCTGAATCAGGATTTGGATCGAAGCCAAAAAACAAACAGTACGAAAGAGAAAACGATATTGCTTCAGCATCAGTATTGACATCCCAACAAGAGAAGCCAAACAAAGTCTGCATTTTCTGTGGAAAATCTCATAAGAGTTATACATATGGAAAAGCAGCATCTATGTCGATTGATGAAAAGAAATATCTTTTATTTAAGGAAAATTGTTGTTTTGTTTGTTTTTCTTTTGGCCACAGAGCAAATTCATGCCCTTTTTCATTAAAGTGTCCAAAGTGCGGGTGAAGGGACTATGAAGTAATGTGTCCTGAGTTAGATATGAAGAGGATTAAGACGACCACAAGTAAAAGTTCCTTGTCTTTTGAAGGATCAGATGAAGTTATTTATTTAAAGACTTTGATGGTTATCATAAGGAACAATGCTAAGCAAAAGTTTGTCAGAGCTTTACTTGATGACGGATCCCATCGGTCTTACATAGAATCGAGTTTGGCTGAAGAACTGCATCTCATACTTTCCTGTCAAGAAGTGATGTCCAAAAGCCTGTTTGGAGTTGTAAAAACTGCAGCAGCAGTACATCAAGTGTATGATGTTGTTTTGCAAGATGCATGTAACAAGTCTTCATGAAAAGTATCCTTAGTGAATCAAGAAGTAATTTGTACATCTTTGCCGAGAGTTCGAGACCGTGAGTTATTAGATGAATTGGTCCGTCGTAAAATTAAGTTATATGATGTTGGTCCAGGAAATCCACCCTTCAGAATTTTACTAGGAGCTGATGCCTTGGCCAGGATACTAACAGAAAAAATTGAAGTTTTTAGTTCAGGAGTCATAGATAATCTTCTAGGGATTTCTACCTCTTTTATATACTTAAGTTCATTGGCCCATTTTAGAAAATTTTTCCTCAAGTTATCCGGAAGGACCGTTTCCCAATTAATTTTTCCCTTCCAACATTCCTGTAAGATTAATATTGGAATAAGAGTAACAGAGTTTGTGAATCCTATAGGATAAATTCTACTCACTATCGATAGAAGATTTCGCTTACTTGACACCAATGAATTTCCTTCCTTTACCTCACAAGATAAAATTTCATTGTATAAATCCCATCTAAGGCCTAAAACTGAAACGATTTCTTTATAATCATCCCTATTCATATTCAAAATTGAAGTTTCATCACTTCCTGGCCAATTATGTTTCCAATCCCTCGAGTCAATTGCGCAGAAGCCATTTATTCTCTAGACACCGTGATCAAAGAGTTTAATTCATCTACTGTGTTCACGCTCGTAACACAGTTGTCTACATCCATAGTCTCTAAGTTTTAAAGCTGTTTCCTTCTTTGAGTGATCCACATTTCCTTAATGATAGTTGATAGTCGCGGCGAGTAAAAATGGGCTGGCATTCACGCCAAAAACTACACGGCCATGGGAATAAACAATTAATTTTTCCGGATCCCCTCCCTCCCACCATAAAAGCCGTAGAAATTTCTGGTCAGAGGGAGCTATATTTATTTGTTGAAAGGCTTTGAGGATGTCCGAAATTAATCCAAATTTTCCTTGCCGAAATCTATTAATTATTTTTGGAATCAATTCTAAATTATTTGGTTCCTTTTCAATACAATCATTCAGAGATACTGAATTTTTCTCTCGTGCAGACGCATCGAAAACTGGCCTTATTTTAGTGGTAGAGTTCTCTTTAAAGATTGGTCTATGCGGTAAATAATGACCCATATACTTTGTCAATATATCCGAATCAACGAGTTCAATAATTTTTTCTACTACCCATTCCCTGAACACATTTTCATAATCCTAACAGTTTCTTTTTTGAAGCGCTTTTACGCACGACTTCAAAGACCATTCCGTGAGGTTTCGATTATCCGGTAAATCAGGCTTAACCTCCAACTAGAGAAGTGACACTTGATACCTACTTTCTTCTTTCCTTCTTAACGAACGAACAAAATGAACTTTTGCTGCTTCCTCAATTTCCAATCTCGTTTGAAGAGTCTAGAGCAGCGGTTCCCAACCGCTGTTCTGCGGCACACCTGTGTGCCGTCTGAAGCACTGTGGTGTGCCGTGAGACCCTTGCTACTTTACCATCAGCCTTAGTTCATGTGTTGGATGATGTTGTGCGCATGGTAAACATTGTAAAGTCATGACCCATGAAAAGTCGCAGCTTTGTGTGAGGAGATGGGAGCAAAGCATAAAACCTTGCTGTTTCATACGGAGGTCCGGTGGTTGTCGCGTGGCAAGGTCTTGGTTCGTGTATATGAGCTTCGGGAGGAACTTAAAGTGTTTCTGACAAATGAGGGGTCAGATTACGCAAAGCAACTTGCAAGTGATGAGTGGTGTGCAAGGCTGGCATACCTGGCAGATATATTTCATCATCTGAATGAATTGAACACCCGAATGCAAGGCCGAAATGAAAACCTGCTTACAAGTATAGATAAAATAAATGGATTCCGTTCAAAGGTGCAACTCTGGCATCAACACGTGGAAAGTGGCAATCTTGAAATGTTCACACTCACCATGCAATGGCAAGGTGTTCACACTGCTGCACTGTATGAGATAATAGTTAAGCATTTAAAAACTCTTGAGGAGAAGTTGTCATTTTATTTCTCTTCAGTCTCCACTGAATGCCTTGACTGGGTTAGAAACCCTTATAGCTCAGCATCAGTTGTTGGAAAGGAAATGACTTTACAGGAGCAGGAGGAACTAATTGAACTGAGACAAAATCGTGGTTGCAAGCTAAGATTTGCTGATCTACCTTTGGATAGTTTTTGGTTGGATACTGCCAAGGAGTTCCCCCTTCTGGCAAACAAAGCTATTTTGACATTGCTCCCTTTTTCCACTACATATCTGTGTGAGATTAGCTTTTCAAGCATGATTGCTATGAAAACCAAATACAGAGAGAGACTGAGAACTGTTGACGAAGAGCTACGTGTGTGTCTTTCTTCGATTCCAGCCGGAATATCAGCTTTGTGTTCAGCCAAACAGGCCCAGGTTTCGCACTGAAAGTATTTTATAATTTTTCACTATTCTGTTTACTTAATATTTCATAATAAAGTAATTATAAAATACTTTCTTTGTGCTTATTTGATTCCTATTCAAGAGAATTACTTTATTATACTCAATATAGGAACAGAGTTAATTTTTTAACATTTTCTAATGGTGGTGTGCCTCGTGATTTTTTTCCCCGCGACAAGTGTGCCTTGGCCAAAAAAGGTTGGGAAACGCTGGTCTAGAGACCATAAGTCAAAAATTTTTAAATCACTAATATGGAGGGACAAAAGCATTTCATTTACATTAGTAATTTCCCCATTTCTTCCCATTACAGTCCTGCCGAAATGTGTATTCATCACAACAAGCCCCTTAGATAGATTTTTAATTTCCCCCGTAAACAAACCTCCTGCATAATCCGTGGCTATGAGTCCGGGAATTTTATTGGCATTCCTATCAAATAAACGGAGATTTTTATTTACAGTTTCGTCACTAGGATAAATGCCCTGTCCCTTTAATTCTTTTATAATTTTTCTACTTTCCAATTTTGAAATGGGGACACAAATTATTTTCTGTTCCATTACATTTAATGTACAGGTAAAACTATTATCTATATTACTTAACTTAATCACATATTTTCTTGCGTTTCCTTTTCTGCTATCCCCCAAAAAGCCATATACAACTGTTTCGTGCCCAACTCTCTTTAATTTTAACTTACACACAACAAATTCGAATAAATAACAAGAGCTTTCTGTATCAATTATCATTCGCAATAAATACTTTTGTTTAACCCCGAAACATTCAGAATAACAGTTTGTAACATTATTTTCTCTTTACCAGCCGAGTTACTTAAAACGCAGTATGTATCAGGTTTCGTTTTCGAAAGAGCGGAATTATTTTATTTTCCCCCGTGTCCTTCACCTTTATTTTTCTCCCCATGCACATTATAGTAACGTGCCTGCCTAAACACTTCTCACATTCAACCTTAGCAACACAAGAAGAGGAAAGATGTCTCTTTCTAATTTTATCATTTAAACAACGAAAACAGGAGCCAGACCGCTTATAAATGTCTATTTTTTCATTAAAACTCAAATTATTCATGCAGGAAGCCGAAGAATGTTTAGGCGATCTACAAAATAAACAAATGCCTTTTTTGACTTCTCTTGTCTTCAACACATTCATTCACTAATGCAGCCGTGGATGGCTGTCGCCTAGAATCTTTCTCCATATGATTAATCATTCTAGCAGATGGTGTTTTGATTTCCGGAACGGAAGAGTTCAAATTTATAAAAAAAAATTTTCTCTTGCTGAGAGTTGTGTTGATAAGAATTCGATTAACTCATCAATTCCATTAGCAAAGGGATTTTTTGTTCTTTTATTAAATTCCAACAATAGGTCTCGGGGTAACAATTTAGTTAATATGGGAACTAAAATGTTCGAAGAGCTTTCTTTTTTAACAGATAAACTTTCCAAGCTTTTGGTATTCTTTTCTATGTGATTTAAAAAGTTCCTAAAACTTTTTACGTCATTAGAATTTTTTAATGGGCTTCAATGTTGTTTTTCAATATGTACATTAAACAAAACATTTTTATCAACAAATAAATTAATTCATTCAATAAATTAATTGCGTAATCATAATGCTCTGCTGTTAATTCTAAACCATCCATCACATTAAATGCAGAACCTTCCAAAAATGATCTTAGGTAAATGAATTTTTCAATTTTGTTTAAGTTTACATTCTAATGAATCGAAGAATTAAAACAGTTTCAAAAATTCAACCATTCAGAAATCTCTCCAAAATATTTTGGAATAATTAATTTTGATAATTTTAAGCGGTTTCTTTCAAGGGTTTGAATGGGATTCTGAGTGAAACTGTTGTGAGAAATATTAGTTTTCTGAATAGAATTAATCGATTCAGTTTCTGTATTTAATTGCTTTATTATCTTTTAAGTTCGAAATCTTGTTCTAGTTATTTTTTCTTGGTATTCTTCTACAGCTGCAAGTTCTTCCTTAATTTTAATGAAACTTTCAATTTGGGATCAATTAATAAACTCATCACATTTCTTGTAAAAAAAATCTCAAGAGATTCATCTAATTCCTCAGCACCAACATCCGATTTTTGACTGTCAAATTCAATTTTATCAATTTACTTCGTAATCGAAGATCTTAGAAAGCCTCGCTTTCGCTTTAATTTATTCAATTCTTCCTCAGCCATTATTTAGCAAGAGAGTTAATATATATATATATGAGATATGGAATGCCAGATAACGCTACACAACATCATGACATCATCTTAATACTTGCTGCTTCCACAGTGATCCTGGTGTTAAATCTTAGAAAAAGAGTAGTTGATGACGAAAGAAGATACAGTAAACACGTATTTGAACCTTGATGGTTCAAAAACCAATAATAGTGTTATCGTAACCCTTTGTTGTAATTGTAAATATCTTTAATTGTTTAATATATTATACTTAAAATGCTAATTAGTTGCATTATTCAGTTATTAAACTAACCCACACACACACACACATATATATAAAATATTCTTATATATAATAATCAATCTTAATATCAGTTATTCTAATTTATTAAATAATGTTTTATTTTCGATTTTTAACATGCAAGACTTAGGTTTTTTTTTTTTTTTTTCAAAATGTAAATAATAACAATCAATGCTTAAGAGTCATTTACGTGACAGTCCCTGTTCAGTCTCCAAATGCAATTTTTACGATTAAAATTGAGAAAAACTATCGACATTAACGAAAGGTAAGTTTCACTTACCTTTCTATTTCCAAGGAACTCCACAATTTTTTTCGATAAATATCTTAATTGATAAATCATTTCAATAACATAGGAGTCTTGCAGTTATATTTAACACTTTTAATTCTTAACTAGATATACAATAAACTTGCATTTAGTAGTTTAATGTAAACAGCACACTGCATCATAAAACGAAACAAAACACATCTAATGTTTACAAAGCTTCTTGTCCCGAACATGGCCATCACCCTCTATAGCTAAGAAGGTACTTACAGCTGCTATAAGAAGGTACTGAAGGTCTGCTATTAGAAGGTACTGACATGGCTCAGTATCAACTGAGATTCATTTGGTTGTGGAGCCACCGTCGCACAACTGATGAGAGTTCGTGTCACACATAGAGAAAGAAGTAGGGGAGAGGAAATTTCCCCCTTTTGATGAAGTATCAACTGTAACCATGCGGCCATCTTAGTTAGAGAAGAAAAGCGCTTATTTTGTATTCTATAACATAAGTGATGAATTTATTTCTTAATTTTTGATATTTAAGCTGTATTATTTTCTTCATCTTTTAAGCTGTATTATTTACTTGATTTGAAGTTATTCTTTGCTATACTTATCGAAATGTTGGTGCATGAGCAAATCGCACTATTACTGCGCATGACTAGTTTAGGAATCACTCGACGCGTTCTTCCTTACTGGCATTTGAAACTCCAACCAAGATGGCGATAATGGCTTCAATTGGACCTAATGCATTTGATAGGATATGCCTCCTCCACTACACCTAGCTCTATGGTGTCACATATATATTATTTTTTAAATTGTAATACAATTTCAAAGAGAGTGAAATTCCTCATCTACTGATTTATAACTGTTCAGCACTATAACATTAATCCAATTTCTAAAAGTAAAAATATCATCCCAAGTTATTTGATTAGCCTGATATACTGTCATATGTTTTTATTATGATAAAAATGAATGCATTTCATTAATTTTTAGCACAGTTCATTTTATGTTATAAAATTAGAGGTTTATGTTTCGAAGGTACAGAATCACAATTTTACCTAATTTTAAATTTTATGCTTAAAAATAATATTAAGTCCTTTTTTTCATCATAGTAATTGAAAATTTAACAAGAAATCTTCCGTTTTATTTTAATCCTGTAAAAAAGTAAATATGATATAATTATAATGTTTAATTATAACTCAATTTAGGTTTTTTTGCTTTTCTTATGCAATCTTAAATAACTATGTTAAGTTTCAAAAATCCAAATTATTCTAGTACGGATAATATTATGAATCTTACCATAATTTGCATTAAAACTTTAAATAATTAAAAAGATACTGTTTTACATATACAACAGCTTCCTATTTTTACGAAACCTTAGGAATCAGTAAAATAGTTCATAAAATCAAAAGTTCTCAAAATAGAAAAATAAATGCCAAGGCTTAGCACTTTTCCATGTTTGATATCTTCATTCTTATTCATTATAATTTCAATCATTTAATTATTCAATATTTCTTAATTACATCTAACTCCTGTTTCAAAGGCCTGAAATGGAGTTTCGAGCAGCAGTGGATTTCTTCAGTAGTGTTGTGCTAATTTTTTTTTTACCGGAACGCGTATATATTTATAACAGAATATTTATAACGGAACGCTATATAATTATATAGACAGGGCCGATTCTGGGTAGGCGGCCGCATGTTCCAAATTTAACGACGGGCAGGGTGGGGTGATTTTCTATGATAATCCTGGCAACGGCGACGGTTTTTTTTTTTTTTTTTTTTTTTTTTTTAGATCTAAATTTTCGCCTGTCGCCAGGATCGGCCCTGTATTTAGCATAAAAAGGAAAGGAAACGAAAATCATTACGAAACTCATTTTGTGTATATATACGTATATATATATATGTGTGTGTGTTTATTACAATAGGAACGTTTAATAAAAATTAGTTAACAAATTATAAAATACGCTAGTAAATACTCAAACAACATTGCAAAAATATTTTTAACAATACATGAAAACACTAAAGGTTTTTATAAAATATTCCAAATAGGATTATGTTCAGGATCTTGTGGTTGAATAGTCCTTGTTGTGTTGTCATCCGCTGAACGATGAGACCTTAACCTAGTTTTTACACAATCTGGTTTAAATAATTGTTGTGGTAGGCCATTCATTTTTATAAATAAAAGATTTGCTAAATTTTCATATAATATTCTATTTCTTTGTTCTTTTAAAATAATATTCATATTACTGAATCCGGAAGCGACAGGTGCGCGTTGGAGGCATGCTGCCTCAATGTGCGGCCTGCCTAACACTTTTTAATCAACACTTTGACTTAGGTAGCGTGCATAGAATATTTTGCTAACAGTAGTATTTATTAATCTTATTATTACATTGTATTGGTTCGGTTTCGATTCAAACCCTTGTTTATAATAATATATATAAAAATTCGTTAAAAATTATTAAAAAAAAAAAAAAAAAAAATCAGCGATTCTTTTAAATTTTTTTTTCAATACGTCAGCTAATTTTCGTTATCAGAAATCATCATTAGTTCCGGAACGCGTTCCTGTCCAAAAAGGAAGTACTGGAACGACGTTTCGGAGCGTTCCGGCTCGACAACACCACTGGGTTTCTTTGTTTAAGTTTAGGAATGACTAATTCATTCTCACTCAAGTCTTCAGACAAGTATTCTTCGTTATTTTCAACTACAAAGCTTTCGTCATTGAAGTCTACATCATCCAGATGTCATTTTTTCTGAATATCGTTTCAAACATAGTAGATTCACAAGTGCATTGTGCTTAGAATGTCAATTTCATAAGGCAATTCCAAGCTATGATTATTTCTTGGGAAATTATTTTACATTATTTCCCCTTGAAGGATTATTAATACTGTGTTACATGAGCTGTAAGTTGAAAGTTGAATTAAGAAGAAAAAATTCCACATAATTTGCCTTAAGAAACCTGATATTTCAACATCAGAAGTGAAGTTTGTTATACAAAATTCAAAGTACTTACGAATTTCCAATAAAAACCTCTATCCAAGTTTAATTAAACGCAAATGAAAGATGCATGAAAATGAGTTCACAAATAAAAGATTTTTTAAAATTTTATAAGGAAATATGGAGATTAAAATTACCCTTTTGTGGAGCTATTTTAAGGACTAGCCACAAAAGTTCACAAAATCGCAAGTATTCCTAAATTAGAAGTTCGTAACGATGAACTTCTCTACTGTAATTTACTATACAAATAACACTTAGTGCTTTTATAAAGAAATGATAATGTAAAATGTGTATTTCATATACTTTCCTTTCTCATATTTCAATCATATGTTCAATGAAAATATGTTAGTGGGCATATGATTTAAAATGTTATTATCTATATTTAAGTTAAGAGTATAAAAATTTAATTAGAATACAATGATATAAATACTAAACAATGCATATTACAATCATAACTTATTTTTCTTAATTAGTTATGATTATCAGAGCTTTAATTTTAAATAATGTTTCAAAATATTAATTAAAATGAATTATTTTTGATTTTCCGTATCTTTCTGCTGTGTTTCTAAATTTGTTTTACAAAATAAGCTCTGTCATACTATTATTTTTTGTGCTGTATTTTTAAATTTCAGATTTTAGTTTGATTGAAATAAAGCAAAAATTTTCTTTTCCTAACGAATTCGACAAAATAATATCTAAATGTTGCAAATAAATTTTGCTTAAAGTAGATGATAAATAAATATAATAAGTTTTGAATTTTCATTTTTTATTAAAATAAAATTATTGAATGTGCTAAAAAATTTTTAAAAAAGAACATTTGAATTTAACTATTGAAAGATAGTATTGTGTGATGAATTAATTTTTTTATACTAACTAGTAATAACATTTTTAATTTAATGTTTACATGCCAGGTAAATCAATTCTAAAATTATATTCATACTGAATACAGATCTACAGCTTAATTAAGTCATAAATTTTATTAATTACAAAGTTTTTATTACAAGTTGAGCTAGTATTATGCTGAGCCTTCTTTTTTCTCACGCAATACATAGCTAACAATATTGAATTTCGTATGTAAATTACATCAATTTGTAATCTTTACACTCTTACACAAAAGGCATTAAATCAACTCATGTCGATAGTTTTCCAATTGTTTTCTTGTTTGGTTCAAGATAGGAATACTAACTTCCAAATTATTCTGATAAAAATGATGCAACTCTTTTTGTCTTCATATTTCCTTATAGCTCAGCACTTTTTTATAGTCATAGTTGTCGGCATTCTAAAGCTAAAAGGGTGTGGCTAAATATGCATTTTGTACGTTATTGTACAAGATAATTATAAGAAACAATAATATGGCTTGAAATGCTATGAGTAAGGGTGTGAAATCTCTTAGAACTTTTTAATTAGAGATCGTCTCGTACTGGTAGAAAAACATGTATGAGTTCATTCATATAAAAAACATTAGCAATACATCTTATAATAATGAAGTGTTTCTTTCCTTTATATTTAAGATAAATAATATCTTTTAAGCGATGATAGAAAAGAAAATTTTATTGTTCTACAAAAGTATTCTCTAAAATTGCTTATATTAATTCACAATATGAACTAAAAAAATCAAGCAGAATAAAAGTCGTTGCTTGCTCTTTTGTACTGTTTTTCCAAATCGAGTAAAATTTCTTCCATCAGATTTTTTTTAATTTAAATGACTAAAAGTGGAAAAGATAACAGAACCAAAAAACGGTTTATTTTCATTTATTAAAATATCCTTCTGCATGTTATTCGTATTCTGGCATTTTGCCAGTGCTATGAAAGACTTTCCAAAAGCACTCCAGTCAAATATTATGTTTGCTTTTTTTATTTGTTCTACACACAAATGGTTTTTAAAATTCAAGTGCTAAAATTCAAAAAAAAAATTATTTCTATAAAAATTCTAGACATCAAGGAAATATTCGCAGTTTTTATAAAATAATTTATTCAAGGAAAAGGTGTAATGAAACGCTTCTTTAATAGAATAAATTTACATTTTTAATATTTTTAATAAATTTCAACTCTATGATTTATTTTTAAAGCTGAATATGTCATTTTTAATGAGAGATTTTAAACTATAAAGATTATCTGATTATGTAAACATTACAGGATCTACGAACATTATTTTTCATTTAATCATTTGAGAAAGCCAGTGAACGTCGTTTCTATGCTTTCAGGCATAATATATTAATGCAATAAACGCTGCAACAACCAATGTTGTAATAAATTTGTTCAAAAATCCGGATATTGTTCTAATAGCAGCATTTTAATAATTATTTGTCTTGCAAAAACATTTCTCATAATTGTGTTTCTTGATGTTAATTTCTCCAATTTCAAATTGTAGTTAGTAAAAAAAGACTTATAAGCTTAATAGAATATTTTGTCGTACTATAATTAGTAGTAGTTTGGTATAAAATTTTCCTAGTTACTCTTGCACTAATTGCATCTTGTCTACCAGAATATCATTAAAGTTGCTTAAGAGAAAGTAACCAGTACATAAGTAACAATACAGTATGCCAAGGGATTTAATGCTCCTTTGATTTTATAAATACTACTTAGTGTTTAAGAAATACAGTAGATATTGAATATATCACGCCGTATGTATCTATGCCAAAACGACCAATGAAGGCCAAGTATTTCTGTTTGCCATATAAACTTGGATAAGAGAACTAGACAACTATAATATACATTAACGAATAAAATGTAAATTATAAATTTCTAGCTTAAGGCTGACTTAATTGAACTCGTACGGTATTAGTCTACTAACTGACAAATCTGCAAAGAGTAATATCTTTATAATTAATTTATTAATATATTTTTTAAATTAAATGAAATATGTATGCAGTTTGCGATACAGGAAAACATATTAAAAAACTATCATTTTACATAAGCAAAAAATTAAATTAGTTATAAAGTATGTAAGCCTATAAAAATTACTTGATTATAAATAATAGTTTGAGTTCCTAAAGACAAAGGAAAAAAATTCTATATAATGTTAGGAATGATTTGTGAATGTTATGAATTATTAATACTATGAATATTTCTAATAAAATATTTATTCCAAAATAAAATTCATTAAAGCTTTCATTTAAATATGTGCTATGGAAAATTCAGCATAAAAATTAAATTAATAATTCTTGAGCAAACTATTAACTTAGAAAAACTAATACTAGCCCAGATGATCGACAGATTTTAATTCCATGGATTAAATAAAGTTAGGAATTGCACTTGGGATTGATTCATCAGTAAAGGCCACTAAAATAAATTTTTCAGAAACCATAATTATTAAGTAACATTCATACACTGATAACATTACTCTGAATATGGTTTATTTATAAATTTTTTTAGACTATAAAGAAATTTTTCTCCATTCTACAATAATTTAATAAACTTAAAAATTCTTTTCCATATGCTTTGAACACCAGTTCATCACCTTAAAAAATGTTACATAAATTTTTATTTCATCTCTACTCAATTTAAAATATAATATTTCAGAAAAAGAAAATTCGAGACTTCTAACTGAAAAAGGCATCAACTCAGTGCTTATTTCCACATATGCCAACCTCAAATCCACAAAATTTCATTGACCACTCCAGTGAATAACATTTTTTTTTTATCATTTTGTCAATACAAATGAGGATGTTACAAAGCTCATTTATTTAAACAAATATTCACTCTAATAACTTTTTTTTATCATATTTTTTATATTTCTTTTATGTCTTGTTCAGGACCAGAAACTCATACAGAAATTATAAATAATTTAGATATTATATAAGAGCAAAGTTTATAATTTAAATTAGAAATTTATCAATCTAGAAAAAACTAATCCAATTAAGAATGAAAAAATTTGTAACTTTTGTATGTTAGTTCTTTTAATGCAAATTATATATTAAAATGGGAAGTTGAGAATATTTTTTTTAAATGAGAATTGCATGAAAAGTTAGATTGATTGCTCAAAATTATGACGATGAGTAATCGGAAAATAATTTAGAAACTAGATTGTTCTTTATTCATGACAAATTATAAGAATAATTCCGTAACAAACTACTTTCAAATATAATATAGAAATTTATTTTCATAAAGTAACAGAAAAGGAAATTCTATTATAATGAAGAAATGAATTTAGATAAAATCAGACAATTTAGTTCAAGTAGCTGCTGTGGCGTAGCGAACATAACTTACGCACGGATACAGTACCTATTTTTGCATTCCCCAGAAAAAAATAGTAATATAATATACAGAATAAACTCAAAATAGGAATATAATACATATAACAATAGAATGCATCTATTTTAAAATAAAATTAATATTTCTAAGGGCTCAACTTGATTCGGAAATGCGTCAGAGTAATAGAACTTACAATAATTTAAAATTTATTAAGAACATATTGTTTATTTTACATGGTGATGCAATTGTTTTGAAAAACAAACTTTTTAAGCAATGAAAAAATGTTAATATATAAGTAAATGTATTTGACAACAATAATAATCTGATGTATCAATTATATTGCATGCATTTCCATTGCCTTTGATGAAGCAAATTAGCCAATTACTTTATCAATATCGATTACTTCAAAATTTTCTCTTTCTACACTAAAAATATTTAAGTCTCTTCGATCTTGTATTGAAGTAGTGACTAATGTTGAATGACGACTAATGTTGAAGTAGTGAGTCAGCCATTTGAATATCATAATCGTGCAATTTTCCAAGTCCAATGGAGTAAAAATCAAGCTTAAATAAAAATACCTGTTTTATAAACAAATTTATTTTTTATAATAAAACAAATAAAGTGGATTAGTCTAAAGCATGCATTTTGTACTAAATATATGCATTGATTTTAATACAAAGATTATTTAAATTAATAGTGTTATGGGATTTCAGAATTGTTCGAATTTCTGATTCCTATAGATGAGTTTGGGTAAAAGAAAAAAAAATTTATAATTTTCAAACAAACACAATAAAATAATTATGTTGAGAATACAATTTGATAGTCTTAGCTATTATATAGTAGACCTCTCCCAAGAGAATCGGAATATACCTCACCCCTTTCATTATGCCACTGTGTAGCTGAGAAGTTGAGAAATTATGAACCAGGAAAAAGACATTAAAACAATTAAGTTTATTAATTGCTCTTTGTGTTTACATTAAAAATAGATTTCTGGTTTGTGTTTAGTGCTTTTATCTCTAAAAATATTTTTAAATAGTTAGGTGAATAATATTTTATATTTCAATTACCTCGTTCTGAGTTATCACTGGTAGAAAGTTAAAAGTAGAATGTTGAAGGCATAATTGTGGGGTAGTCCTAAGAATCACTTAGGACTACCCCACAATGCAGATTTAAAAGTTGCGGTAGTGGCAACTTTTAAATCTGCATTTGCTGTCAAAGTGCATAGGATCTTAAGAAGAATTATCTTTTAATTAAAAAATTCTTCTATCAAATTGACTTAACTCTAATTCAAGTCAACAGGTTTACAATGCATACATGCCTTGCAAAACTGTTGACATTTTTTTTTTTGGCTGTTTACAATGCATACATGCATTGTAAACATGTTGATCTAAACTAAAGTATGTATACAGATTGGTAGAATGCGTTTTCATGGCCTACTTTTAACCAAATATGCACTCATTATTTCAATAAAATTAGAAACAACTGTCATTTAATAGCATAAACCCACACACATTAAACATTTTTAGACTTTTATCTTGAATTATCAAAATCATGCTTGCAGAGAAAAAATAACTAAATATGTAGACTACTGACCAAATGCTTTTGTTTTAGAATAATCAATTAAGCAATACTTTAAGAAAATATCAAACTAGCAGAGTATTGAATTTCTTCTAGAAAATATTATTCGATTTACCAAGGACATAAAGAAATCCTCTCTCGAGCAAATAGTAAGAATCCAAGCAGCGCTGTGTCAATTTGATGTAACTTGTAATGATCCTTATTAATTACAAGTGTGCTTATTATGTTCGTATTATGGAAGCATTATTTGGATCATCCTTTTTTAAAATGAAATTCTTGAAGTTTAGTCTTCTTCATTGTTTATTAATACAAATATATCACATAGGTACAATAAATGCTTACTTTCTATTACATCTGTTGTGAAGGATAATTATCTTCTCATTTAATACGACTATAGTCATCTTAAAAGGGATAATTTTCAATGAAATAATAATAAATACTCCAAAATTTACTAAACATTCCATATTAACTTTTTTCTTGTAATAGAATCATGACCTAAAAGTTTTGATACTATTGATACAACTTTTATATTACAAGCTCTATAAACAAATTTTAAGATTTTTGAGACCGTTTATTTTAATTGATACTGTTTTAATATCAATAAGTAGATTTGAAAATTTTCAAATTAGAAAGGCTATACATACGAAAAATACAGGGAGTGCTTACTATACCATATCTTCTGAAATCTGTAAAAGAATTCGATGAAACGCTCGGAGAAATGAAATGGGAATTTTCTATTCTGTGAAAGATAATTACCAACACGTCCTTTCTGCTTCTTTGTTTGCCCACTTGGATAAAAATGAGCCTCATTTGCTTACAAAATTTCTCCTTATGAATCATATCTAGTGCCTTTGCCAAAAGGAATTGCAGAGCAAATGTTATTGAATTTAAGCCTTAATGCATATGTTCCTATGCATATGTTAAGCATTTATGCATATGTATAATAGTCTTAATTGTTCACTCAACTAAGAGAGTCCAGTAAGATCGTAAAATTTTTCTTAACTGCATTTAAAGTCTTACTTTTTTGCTTCCAACTATCTTTTACTAAGTTAGAGTTTTTTGTCAAATATGATTGTATATTTTTTAAAATAATATTTTTGTCTTTTGTATAATCTTTCTATTTTTACTTAATGTGCATTCATTTATTGTATGTTGCGAAAATATTATTAAGTACTCTACTGTATGCTTCAATTTTAGGCTATAAAAGCATATATTAATACGGGGAAAACAGATATGGAAGTTTGATCTTAATTGCAGTTGTAGAGAAATATTTTCATGTATACTCTAAAAACGTTTTCTTAGCAAATTAACGCATAAATCTAAAGGATATAATAAAAGTTTGGAAATTATTTTAAATATTAACTCAAATTTAAGGAATTGTATGCCATGAAAGCATCCCGCTAAGTGTAAGAGCATACTAGAAAGCTATTAATAGAATTAATATTCATCTGTATAAATATCTGCACTAGTATACATTAAACTGCATTGTGAAAAGTAATATACTAGGTCATCATAGAAATAGAGCATTTGAACCTGTCTACAAACATTTTTTAAAATATTTCAACAGTAAATTTTTTGCCACGGAATTTGGGGTGATAGATACAATACTTAATATGTGGTACTCTTGATATTTTAAAAGAATACATATTGAAACTATTTTTCATCAAATTTGCAATTTCTTAAATTAGCTATTTCAAAATTATAACATATTATTAGCCATTTATTAATTAAAAAAGTTAATAATTTTAATTCATCTTGCATTTTTTTTTTCAACTCAAGTTTTTTAGTTTGTTTTGGCACGTGACTCCGGAAACAAGTTTATTACTGTTTAGAAGGGGTAGCTCGCATGCGGTTGTGATTTTTTACCGATCGAATTACATATAAACTTCCAATGATGACTTAATTTTTGCATGTATACTTCGTTTCTTTTAACCAAAACACGAAGATTAAGAATTTTGATGAAGTGACTCAAAATTAGATTCTTGTCGATTGTCTTTTCGAATATTTGAAGTATAATTTCTACGCCCATATTTTTCTGATTATGGTTTTTGAATCAGTTGTTGCTAGTCTGCTAAATAAATTTTTAGGAGATTATGTACAAAATTTTGATAGCTCTCAACTAAAATTAGGAATATGGGGAGGTAAGTGCTAGATTGCTTTTAAAATTGAGTTGCAATAATAAATATTATTTTGTTTTAAGTTCAGGTGTCAGATTGCCGAGTACGTGTGAACTCAAATCTTTAGTTTCGGTATTCCATAAATGCTTTAAACCTGATTTATTGAATTGCTAAAACTAATAAAATTGGTCCTAATGTTATGAATAAAGTTCGTATGTGAAATAAAATATTATGATTTGATACTTTTTTCTTTTCACAATTATTTATTTTTTGTGAAAAGAAAAAAGTATCAAATTAATTTTTGTTTAACAAGACTTTTTTTACTGCAAAATTATTTTTTGTATTTCAGAGGTTATAGTAAAATGTTTAAATTATTTATACAAATCTTGATTAAATTTTATATTAGCAGTAAGATTATAAACTTGATATTTCTTGAATCTCCTATTTATAATATTAATGTTCTCTGAAATTAAGTAAATGAGTATTTTCATATATTTTTTCTCTTTTATATTATATGCACAGTTCTCACCAAAAAGTTGAAATTAATATTTACAACTGAATGATTGTTAAAAAATTTATTTTTAATATTTTTGTTTTTTTACTCTGTATTATTTATATTTTTAGTTTTTTGAGAACAGATAAATTTAAATAATTTGATTTCCTTTGGAGAAAAATGTACTCTTTTCAAATGTATTAGATATTCAACTAAGAATTTTTATAAAAATATATTGCTGCAATATGGTGTCATTATTTTTACATATTTTATTGATTGAGCTGTTGTTTTATGTGTCATAGTTTAAATAAACTTAATGAACATTCTAAATGTTAATTTTACTTTAAAAAAATAAATAATAATAAGAAGAATTTCATAATATTCAAATGGACTAATGTTGAAAAAAATTATTAATGAAAAGCAATTATTGATGTACATTATTAATTTAGAGATAACAAATATTATAAAAAATAAGGCTTGAAATCACAAAATTATTTTGGAATATTACAGACAAAGATTATTTTAAAATCCTTATCTGTAGACATGCCCTAAATATATTTAATATAGTTTCTAAAGTTTAAATTAAGGATGAAAGCATTCAACTATTTGTCATGGTAAATGTGTGTATTTGATCCTGAGTGCATAAACATTTTATTGTATCAAAAATCTTATTAAATTAAAATTGTTTAACTTGAAAAATCCCATAAAAAACAATGGAAAATTATTTAAAAAATTTTTTAAATGTAATGTGCATTGTAACTTGTTAAGTGCAAGATAAAATATCAAATTTTTTTTAATAAATATATATTTTGAGTGTAGTTTTATGGATCTGCTTTCTAAACAGTTGGTTTTAAATTTGTTCTAATAATTCACATTATATATCATCACTTCAATCTTCTATAAAAAATTTCAGAATAATTTTAGGAACTGTGTCCATTTTTATTCTGCACCTAGAAACATAGTTTATCATTTGCCCTAGGGAGGTACATTTATTACTTATCTATGATTTATTGAATTTTCTGAAATATCTCTAAACTGTTGCACTGATAACTTTTGATTCTTTAGAATCTCCTTGGTTACATAATTTATTTATCTAAATGATATTTTTTTGTTTCAGCTTGAATTAGTTATTCACGAGATTAGTAAAACTAGACATCCACATTATTAATAAAAGAAACAGATTAAATATTTTCTATCTGTTATATTGAAAAGAATTTTTTTTTTTTTATCTGCTTGTGTAATGTTGTTCATGATGATTCACATTGAATTTGCTACTTCGTATTTAGTAGTTATTTTATTAATGAGAGAAACATGTATGCATGTTTATATTATATATAAATATATATATATATATATAATTTCATAGATACAAAAAAAGAACCATATTTCAATGCATTATTACTGCTTTATATATGCCTATTTGTGGATAGAATGTGATTATGGTTTTATAATAAAAAATATGCACAATTTGTTTTTTATTTCTTTGTATAGCATCGATATTAAATGGCAAATTTTAGCCACTAATAGATGCCTGTATGGCTTAAATATCTTTTATAAATCTAAATTAATTCAAAGAAATCCTAAAATCTTATTGCGTAAAGTACTTATCAGATCTATGCTCACCTCTGGATCTGAGACTTGGATATTTACTAAATCCTTGGCAAAATAGCTAGATATCATTTTATGAAAAGTTTTAAGTAAAATCATTTTACTATAAATAGACATATGAAGTCTGGAAACATTGACATAATTTTTATTGGCATTTATATAACATTTAAAATTTTCAGTCATAAGCCTTGAAAACTAGAAATAAATTAAGATAGCTAGGTCCAGATTAAGATGGATGTACTGTATAGAGGATTTTAAGATCCTAACGAATTGATAAATTGCAAAAAATAGATTCAAATGAGTGAAAGTTCTTAGGAAGGTCTTAGTTAATTAAGGACTGTCATGTCAATAGAAGAAGTATAATTTCACAAACAACTTGTAACAAATATAATTTTAGAAAATAAAAGGATTAAATTATGTAATAAAATTCCAATATAATAATACCCAATGTAATAAAAATATCTTAATAAATAAAAATAATTACATAAATCAACAGTGTTTGTCAAATTTTATAAATTTTTATAAAATTAGTTAAATTTGTCTATGCTAATTCTATAAGCTATTGATTGATGAACTGTAAATAGTGTATCAACTACATTATGGAGAATGCCAAGTATTTACAGCAATAAATTGCGCCAAAAATTGTTGTTAAATGACAAGCCTTTTTTTAAGTTCAGATATTTTAACTCTGTCTAGAGTTTCCTAAATTTAATTATAAGTTTATACATATTACAATTAGTTTTGTTAAAAAAATAGAATTCAAATGGGGAAGCTACATTTGAATCAGAATCGGATTTACTCACTGTTTTTCTATTACATGATAACTTTACTTGTTAAATTAAGATTTTGTGATAATTTGCTAGGAAATGGTATCTTTAAATTGTTATTTTCCTATTTAAAAGAATATTTATTTGTTTTAAACATTATTTTCTGTACAAAATATCAGAATATGTAATTTTTTGTATTGTATATCTAAATAATAACTGTAGAAAAAAATGTATCTTATTGGTATTAGAGTCAGGCAAATCTATTACTGTAATTTATCAAAAATATTCTGAATTATCTACTTGAGTTTATATTCAAAGTTAGTTCTGTTCATCCTTTAAATAATGAGCATTTACTTTTTCCATTTTATTTTATTGTATTCTTTACGGCAATAAAAAAGTACAATTTCTTTTATAATATATTTTTTTATTCCTAAAATCTTAGTTAATATATTTAATTGGTAAGTTAAACAATCATACTACATGTAGAAATATGTTAAGTGTCTTTTACACTTTAAGTACCTTTATTTTATAGAACTAGATTGATGCTTAGATTATCTGTTAAACTAATTTGTGTTTTCCTACTGAATTTTTTTATTACTTATAGTTTATATACCAAACACCTGCCATTTTGAATATTTTATTACAGGAGACGTTACTTTGAAACATCTTGATGTGAAAGAAAGTGCATTAGATGACTTGGATTTGCCTATAAAAGTTGTATCCGGTCACTTAGGTAAATTTTCATATATAAAATATATAATGGATTACCATTAAGAAACGAAAATAGGTTTACATAGAGTTTTGTGTCAATTATTTACCCATTTTAGCTTGGATGAATAAATATTTATTATGAAAAACAATCTTTTTTAAATTACTGAAAAATCTTATGAAACAGTTAAATAGATTTATTCTATCTCTTGAAGTGGTCAGGAGCATCTAAAGCTCTTTCATTTTAAGTATGGAGAGTCTATTATTGTAAAAATATCTCTTTCTGAAAAAGTACTTTTCTTATGCATTAAATTCATGATATCTAATTCATTTTATACAAAATTTTATATTTATTATAGATAATGATCAATAATTTTGTGCATAATTTGAGGTTGTTATCCATAAATTAATCTAAATGTAAGCATGTCATTCAAAATATTAAAATACTTTAAAAAATTACGAATTTTTTAACAACATGTACATTCTTAATTGTATCATCTCTTCTTAAAATATTAATATTCCTTATAAAAAATTTTTATGCTTCCATTTATATTTATAATTATAATTAGTCATGTTTAGGTCATTCAGCACTTTTGCATTTTATACAATTCTTAGGTGATTTCAAAACTATTAAATCAGTGATTTAAATTTTAATGCGGGGTTGTTTTTTTTTTTTTAACTATTTTATTTGATTTATTCTTTCAAAGGACTATTGATTTTAATATTTTCCACAATAGTGAACATTTCAGAAGATTTTAAACTGGCTTTAAAAAAAGACTTCATTAAAAACATGTTTAACTATTATAAAACTCTCATTGAATTATCAAAATAAAAACTTATTTTTTTGTAACAGTTTTTGCTGCATTTAATTATACATTCATGTTTTATTTATTGTTACATAAATTACTCTTCATTTGCTGCTAAATGATTTTTATGCATTTTTCTTCAAATTTTTTTTTTTAGTTTGGTAGGTTTTAAAGGAAACTCTAGAATATTTAGTTGTTAGGTTTTCTTAAACAATACATCTTATTTTAGTTCTTTATTAAAGTTCCTAGTTTTGTGTTTAAATTAATTGGAACTGTGTTCTTAATCAATAAGCATTCATTTGTTAATAAATATACTCTATAAAATTACTGACAATCTAATTTCTTAAAATATTGTCTGCAAATTTAGCTTGTTTATCAATAAAACTAATAAAATAATTTTTAAAAATATCAAAGTGATATTTAACATTTTCATCAATGATACTTTTTTTTAATGTTTCCATTTCTTTATTATTTTTAATTATTAAAACCTTTCTGAAAAATGTATATACATGTATTTGATTAGAACAATAACTCAAAATAATTTTTTTTATTTCATACCAATTAAATTTTTTTAATAAAAGTTTTGATTTGTATATTTATTCTGTTTTAGGAAAATTGATTTTAAAAATTCCGTATAAAAATATTTATACAGCTCCCACTGTTGCTACTATTGAAGGTTTATTTGTTGTAGTTGTTCCTAATACTGGTAAGTGCTAATCACAATACAAGATTTCACTTCAAATTTTACTGTTATTACAATGTGATAGTTATTATAGTAACTTGAAATATAAATAAGCTATATATATATATATCATAATAATAGTTCTGATGTAATATAAGGCTGTTATATAAACAGCTTTATATTGTTATGTGATGTTCTGATTGTGAAATAATTAAGTTGATGTGCAAATGTTTAAAATAGTTCTTTGTTTTTTAGAGGAAATTTTTTTAAAGATACCTTTGTTGAAGGTTTTGTTGTATAAAAGTCTCTTAGTTTATGAATAAATGTATTTGTCAAAAATATGCTGGAACTGAGGGGAAAAAATAGAAAGTTTATCAGTTTTGAATGTATTGATAATATCTATGAAATGAAATTTAGTGGGGGGAAAAAAAACCCATTTTTTCTAACAAAATAAACTACAATGCGATTTTTTTTTTTTTAAATCAAAGAATTTAACTTTAATGCAAACCTTTTAAAAATACTGGAAAAATTTTTAAAGAACTTGTTTTAAAACATTGGTAAATCAGTTGCTATAAAAATACTTTATTCTCATAAGTTAATAGGAATGATTTGATATTTGAGAAATAATAAAATTGTTTACTTTATACTTTTCCAGCTAATTTTAAATAATATAAATTGTCATCCACGTAAATATGAATCTGAGAAAACATGTTTCTTATTGGTAAAAAAATGTATGTTAAAAAGGATTTATCCGTCAATTTTTTCATATTCACTAACATTTAAAATAATTGAAAATTTCAACAATCCAATTGCTTAGTTAAAAGTGAATGAAATTTTTTTTATGTTGTTATGATAAATATGCAAAAAGTATCAATATGTGTAACTTATCTAAAATATTATATTAATTTCTGAAAGAAAATTTAAAGGACCACTATGGTATGTAAACAATAAAAGATATTCACAAAAGAATATTGCATGCCAATGAAAATAATGTGCAAAATAGTATTAATGTGTAGAATGACATTTATTAGTTTGTATGTATATTTGTTTAATCACTTATGAAGATTTGAAAATGGTATAATAACTATGATTAGTTGAAAGCAGTGAAAAATGCCATGATACTAGATTAGTTACAAAATTTAAATTAAAATGAAAAATTATTAATTTTTTATTGTTCAGTTAAATTTATTGTTTCATAATTTTCAAATTTTGCTAAATTGAAAATAATTATTATTGAAATAGTAAAATTATTATTTTAGGAGCCATGCAGAAATAATAAAAATGTTTAAATAAAAAACTGTTAAGTTTAAAGCTTTTTTATGAGTATTCTTTTCTGTTTGAATCTCTTCCTTATACAAATGTGCAGTTTTTCTGGAAAACATTGTAAAATTTATTAGTTGAATATAAATAGTTAGAATAAAATCAATTTGTTATAAAATCAATTATTTGAATGTAACTTATTCATTATTATTATAATTATAATTTATTATTCATAATTTAAAGGAGTTTGTTTAAATGAAAAAAATGGGCAGTAAATTTTATACTGTCAAATAAATATAAATCTGTTCTATAAAATATTGTAAATGTGCAGTTTTAATAAATTTAAAGAAAGATTTATGTATCTAAGTTTCCTAAAAAGGTAATTAATGGAATTTAATGTAAAAATGAAATTATATATTTTTACATTAGATTTTGGTAATTTTTCTTGTCCTTCTTTTGGTGTAATGCAGTTTTAGTTATATATAATCTACATTATTTATCTGTATTATTCACACAGAATAGAGTTTCCAAGAAAGTATAGTAATTAATCAGAACTATAATATTCAAATGTTAAAGGAATTACAGTAACATGCTATTTTTAAATTATGTTTTTTAAGTTATAAATGCTTTGTTGCATATTTATGTTCATTTATCTATGTACTTCTCAATACTGACTGATATTTATATGGAATTGTCTGTAATTATTCATTTAATATGTGAATAAATTTTTTAGGGGAAAAGAAAATTTTCCAGAGTGATTGCAATTGAAAATTTTTTTTTTATTTCATCATAAAACTTTTTGTGACTTTGTTAAAAAATGAATTTTAAATATGTGAATGTATGTTGTCTTAATCTTTTTCTGTTTTGGAAAAAGTTATAATTCAAGATTAAGTAGTTGAAGAATAGTTAATTAAAACCAGATTGGATTTATTATTTAAGCTCTCTTTAGTAAAAAATTATTTATTATTTTACTAACAATGCTTAAAATTGTGGTTCATGAAATATATTTGTACAAACACAGCTAAATTTATATTTAAAATAACTTTTTATTCTTGTAAATTATAAATGATGGTTATTATGTTTATAAACTGGAAACTGTATTTGTATATTACATCAATATTTTGTTATGTTCTCAGGTATAAAATATGATGCTGAGAAAGAAACAAAAGCTGCTGAAGCAGCAAAGAAGGCTGAGCTTCAAAAGTTGGAGGAAACAAAAACCAAAATTTCTGAAAAAAGTATTTTTTTTTAACATTTTTATTACTTAATTTATTAAGTGCATTTTTATTTTTTTTTTCATTTATTTTATTAAATTGTAGCCTTACATTTCAATACAAGGTATTAGAATAAAGTTACACTTATAAAAGTTATAGTTATTTTGCTATAGTAAATTTTAATTTTTTAATTACTTTGATTAAGTTTCAGATTTTGTGAATTTTAGGTGAATTTTTATATAAAAATCTCATATTGTATTATGAAGACTTATATGCTAATAGCACATGTGAAACAAAAATAATTAGCTATTTCTGTTTTCTAAAATGTTTTCTTGTAGTAATTGGACACTGTATACTGAAATATCACTTTCTATAACAAAAAATAATTTAATTATTAAATACCTTAAACCAAAAGTTTACTTGACTAGAAATAAATTTAATATTAATTTGACTAATTTTTAAAAACTTAGTAATGAAGAATTGTATTATTTAGATCTTAACAAATATGATTTTTCATCATTAAATTTTAATTAAATTAAGGATTAAGCTTTTAATTCAAACATGATTTAGAATGAATATGGTTAAAATAGTGACAGTAAAGTTATTGCCACTAGTATGGATTATGAAATTTTCATTTCATTTCATTCATGTTTTATGACAATTCATGAAGGTAGCATTTCAAAGTTGATCTTTTCCCTGTATGCCCATGAAATAGGTAATTAATCTGCAAAAATAAACAATTTTGTTCTTATTTTACTTTTATCCCATAACTGCAACTTTCAATCATTTGTGTATCTCTCAAATAAGTTCCATCTACTTATTGGGAAAAATAGAGTTATGTGATCTAATCAAACACTTGTTAAAGCTCTAATCTGAAATATTTAAGTTATATGATCTAATCTAAAATAAGTTATTATGAAAGTAAAATTTACAAAATTGTCCATATATTACAAGTAACATTTTTATAAATTTCAAAATTACATTTGTTGTTAGCTTCCTTAAAATTTATCAATTATGTAAGCATAAAATTTTTAGCAATTTTTAGTTAAATTAACTAACTAGAGTGATTAATTTTCTAGATAGTGGTAAAGAAGAAAAAAAGGATACCTTCACAGAAAAGCTAGTCACTCAAATAATAAAGAATCTCCAAGTTAAAATTAAAGATATTCACTTAAGATATGAAGATAATTTTTCTGATCCACAAAATCCTTTTAGTGTTGGTTTCACATTACATAATTTATCCTTTGAGACAACAAATGAGAAATGGATTCCAGCTGTTATTCTAGAAAATGTTAGCATTATTCACAAGGTAAATATTATCTAATTATATATATATATATATATATATATATATATATATATATATATATATATATATATATATATATATATATACACAATCTTTTTTCTACATTAAATTTTATTTTTCACAATCTATTTAGCATATGTAAGTTATCAATGAAAGTTGCTTATTTTGAATTTGTTTTAGCTAATTTTATGTTATTTTGAATTCATTTTTTTAATAAATTAAAAATATTTTTCAATTTATTTTTAGCTTGTTGTTTTGGATAGTTTTGCTGTATACTGGAATAGTCAGTCAGAATTGTTTCATAAATGTGATGCGGAAATAAGACAGGTAAGTATTTTCTTGTCTTTTAAGTGAAAATTATTTGGTTAGTGGTTATGGTACAAAGTTTTTTCTTCCCAATTTGTTGTTTTGAAGATTTTAAATGATCTTTTTTTAGAAAGAAATGGAAAATTGTATTGCCACATCTACATTTAAACCTGAGAATGTTAAATATGGTAATATATTTGCTTCTATTTGAAAATTATATATTTTATATAAATAGATATCTCATAAGCATAAAGTAACTCATTTGTAAAATGTTTTGCTTACCAGTTATATTTTTTCAGTCCTAGGGCCAATCAATTCAACTGCTCAATTAAGATTAAATTCTAAACCTGAATCTGATGGATCTGGATTTAAAATTCCCAAAGTATGGTTGAATGTTGTTATGGAAGAAATAGCTGTTGGTTTTTCAAGATTTCAAGTGAGGATAAAATTTTGTTTAAAAACTTGAGGTTAAATTACTATCAAGTGTTTATAGGAATGTAATTTCAGTTACAATTTACTGGCAAAAAGGAAAAAAACATATTTGTCTCCATAAATTGCTATTACTATAAGTGCAAATATTTAGAAATGAAAAATCATTAAAAATATTTAGAAATAATTCACAATCATATTCTAATTATAAATATGCTTATTTATGCTTATTTTAATGTAAATTGTTATTTTAAGAATGAAAGCTAGGAGAAAATTATAACTGTTGATTAAAATTAGTCTCTTATTAACTTGTTAAATACATAACATTCAAGTATTTTTTAAATTTATTTATTTAAAATTTATATTTCTCTTTTATTAATACATAAAAAAATAAATCATGTTTGAGATAAATTTGTACTTTTTTAATGTATATTTTTTTTCAAATGAAATTCTTTTATATTCAAGTACTGTGCAATTTTATTTATTTTTTATTATTACAATAGAGCTTTATTCAACATCGTGAAATAATTTAAGCACCACAATATTTTTAGTAAAAACTGTACTTTAAAATATAAAGAATTTGAGAATGGACTTAAGAAATTATTTTTTGGAAATTTCATTAATAAAAATGCTGTATGAGGTAATATCATTTAAATTACATAAATAAAAGAATAAATAAAAGAATTATTGAAAAACTAAATAAAATAAAACTAAAGCAAATAAGACAATATAGAAACAAAAACGAAAATTTATTTTGCCTTTTCTAAATATAAGTCAGTTGCAAAAAAAAAAAAAAAAAGAAAAGAAAGAAAAGAAATTTTGGAGGATTTCATCATATTTATTATATATAATATAATCAAAAAATAGAAAAAAAAATCATTGACTGATTAGAAAAAAAAATAACTGTCTTGAATATTATACACTTTATTGGAAAACCAGAAGCAAAAGAATATTTATATAAAATATTTCTTTGCTTCTGGTTTTCTAACAAAGTTATTTTATTTTTTTATTTTCTCAAGGAACTACTGATAACCAAAACCACTTTTTAAATATTTTTTCATTTCAATTTTTCTGATGCATTTGAGAATTTATTATTTGCACACCTGTTGTTAAACAGTGCCCTTGTCAGCACTGTGGGATCAACATATTACATTATTATTATTTTCCAAATGATATTGTTTCTGACCTTTTTCTTCCATTCCTTCTTATATAATTGAGTATGTGTGTATAAATATACATACAAGTATGCATGGAATATATGTATTTGAGTGTTTTTATTTCAAATAGATTGTGTACTTATCAAATGTTAACAATACAAAATTGATCTGAATAAAAGTATTCTTTCTAAAAGTTCTGAAATATTTTTTTTTATATTTATGCTGTTTTATTATTTAACATGCATTATTTTATTTACTATCAATTTACTATTTTTTTTATTTTATCTTTTCAGTATCAAGATTTATTCAAATTCTTAGAATCACTTGATCGCATGACTTTATCTTCTTTGTATAGAAAATACAGACCTCATGTTCCAAAGATAGGGCATGCAAAAACATGGTAAAAAATTCTGTTTTTTCTGTACTTTCTCTAAATTATTATAGCCAATGTATTTTAGAAATATTTCATTGAAAAATTAATTATATGCTTTTTCATTTTTAAAAATTATGTTTAAAGCTATATTTTAAGTACACTCATAGATTTTTGTATTCTCTTATTGTTTAGTTTTAATTTATGTCAAAATATTAATATCTTTTATGTTCTTGCACATATTTTTTTATAATTTTTCTTTTTAAGAGATGTATTACATTCTGAGGAAAAGTTAAGAAAGAGGCATACAAATTTATTGAGTCTGGCATTCCATAAATATGATATATAATTTATTTTTGGGATGTGATATTGATATTTTATAAATTATTATGATTATTCATTAATGAAATATTGTATTTTATAAATTTATTAATTAGCTGTTACTATAAAATTAATACAAAATGATAAGATTTCTTAAAATTATTGTTGTTGTTTCTAATCTCAGAATCGTCTAATAGAGCTAGACAATCCCCATGAATCCAAAAATGTCTAAAAACAGTTGAGAGTCCCAAAGGACTTCATCTTTGTTAAAACCCTAGGAAACCATAATATGTGCAGGGGATTCCATGTAAGTTGAACACCATTGGCGCTCAGGGTTTATTTTTTGACCCTGCGGAAAAGTAAGAGCTCTTATATGGCTACTCAGGAATCGTTAGAAAGAAGTTTGATCTTGTTCTAAATGGGAAAGATTCCCCAGGGTGTTTTGCAAAATACCAAGAGTGGTTAGGAAAGGTTTTTGAAATCTTGTTCAAATTTATTTTTGACAGTGAAAAAATCTCGTCAATGGTGAGCTCTCTGTGATGACTGACATCTTCCTCAGAAGCTGATCTGGCTAAGGAGTCTGCTTTTTCATTTCCCTCAACTCCAATATGTGAAGGAATCCACTGAAAATGTATAGTGTGACTAGAAGTAAGCCTGTCAAGTAAATGTAAAATATTCAGGCTAGTCTGATCTCCAACAGTACTCTAATTAGAAATTTTCCTAATTGAAGGGCAACTATCAATCAAGATCCAAATATCTTGGAAATGACTCTCTGCCTTAACTGCATACTACAGGCCCTTTCTGATAGTTGTTAGCTTGTTCTAGAAACAGAACAAAAATTAGGATTTCCGATCTTGAACTCTATAGTGCCAGTAGGAGTAAATGTGTAGACTCCACTACTGGAAATTCCACCATCACCTCTGCTACCATCAGTGTAAACTTTAAGTAAGATCAAGGAATACTAGAAATAGTCTCCATAGCTAGAATTCTGACTTGGTTTGGAATCTCAGCATTTTTCTTCGTTCTAGTCAAGAGTTCATCATGGAAGTGTATCCTATCCAATTCCACAGAAACCCAAAGAATGGAACTCAACATCAGAAAAGGGAGATTCAGCAACTTTGCAAAAGAAAAGGGACTATGTTTCTTCAAACGTCTATTGTCAATCCAGGCATGAAGGTAGGCGGAGGTTGTATGCTGTGCACAGTTCTTCTCATCATAAGAGGTGGCAGATTACTCTAAAAAAGCACTATATCATTCAGACATCTAAGCTGAAGTCCGGTAATGATTTTAGTAGCACAATGCTGCTCACCATTAAATTTATTAAGATTGGTGTTGGAACCATTTGAAAAGATGGAGTAAGCCATACTCCGATATTTGTCGAATAAGATACGTAGTTTGTTGTGTACTGGCTTCAGCTCCCCAGTCTCGACCAGATACAAACTTTAAGATATTAAGCCTCTTTCTGGCCTTGGTCACCTGAACTTCAATATATTTATTGCTCGTGATTTCCTGCTTCAAGACGTAATCAAAGTATTTAGCATTTTTGATGTAACTTAACTGGGTTCCATTCATGAAAATTTCAGCTTGGTAATTGAAAACAAGTCTGTTAATTGTGAAAAAGGTTATCACTGATTTCGAAACATTAAAAAATCAGTTACTAGTTTAAATCAGTAGTTTTTTTTAATCATAATCTAATTCAATATCCTTTTATCTCTTCGTGGTTAGAGGATATAAATACACTTGATTGAAATTTACTATGCTAAACCTATTAGATCAACCTAGTTAAATATCTATCTATTGAATAAATTAAATTATTAGTCAAGAGCAAATAAAGTTGTATTTTCTTTCTTTCACAATTTATTAAATTATTCATTATTCTAAATGCATTTACTTTTCCATGAAAACAAAACAAGTTTTGTGTTATAACATTTCTTAACATTTAACCAAATCAAGATCTAAATTAGTACATTAATTTGGTTTCAAATATATATATATATATATATATATATATATATATATATATATATATATATAAACACAATAAGTGAGATTTTCATTCTTCAATTAATACTTTAAATTCAATAGTTATTTATTATATTTATATTCATTGTATCAGTATTCAATTTTTAAATAGTGTAGACTCTCAAATATTTATAACTTTTATAACATTCTAAATATTTTACTTTTAGTTGAAATAAAATATAATGAAGAAATTATACTTATCCAAAGTAGTCAAGAATAATAGCGTAATCCTAAAAGAATTCTGCCCACTTGGAGAAGCTTTTCATTCAGCTTACAAACAAAATCACACTCTTTTGTTTGATTAAACATTTTAAAAAACAAATTAATTGTAAATAAAAAATATAACATGATTCAACTAATTATGTTTAACAATAACATAAAGCTCATTAATAGAATGGTAAAATAAGATTTTAGAATGATCTGAAAACAGAACTAGGTGTTCCATGGTAGTCTGTTCAAAATGTACAGAAGAGAATTTTTTAATCAACTATTGTTTTCTTGTGAGTTTTTTTTAACAAGATTATTCTCGTCTAAAAATTTACTAATGTGTTGCTATCTATTGGCACCAATAGTTATTATTCTCATCATGACATTTATTACATTTCTTAATTTCATGCATCAATAAAATTTAATTTTGTTTGTTCTTATTTTATATACTGAAATAAATATTTTTATCTTAATATTTCAAGTTCATATTTTAATTTCTATAAGTTATATTTTTGTTAATATAGGTGGGATTTTGCAATAACTGCAATTCTTGAAGAAGATATCCGTCGAAAACGAAGAAACTGGTCTTGGGACCACATGAAAAGTCATTTAGAATGCTGTAGAAGATATAAAGCACTTTATGTTTTAAAGTTACTTGGAAAAAAATTCTCGCAAGACATGATGAATGAACTAAATGTGAGTGTTGCTAATTAGTATACACTCTTAAATATATTTATTTGCAATATCAATGCGTTCATAAAATTAGTGTGTGATAAACTGATTTAAAAATTTTACTAACCACTTCAAATATTGTCTATTGATAGTTATCAAAATATTTTAAATTTTCAGTACTTTTATGTAGGCAGTGATTTTTAGATTTTAGCTTTATTTTATTATAAGTAATTTTTTTATAATGATTATTTTTTGTCACAAAAATAATCATTAAGTAAAGTTATTGCATTTAAACTATCAATCTATTTTGTATATTATTAAATGTTTTCTTAAAATTTTATCCTTATTTTGGTATTCTACAGTAATAAAATTACTAATAATTATTTTGCAAAATAACACATAGGTAATGCTGTGTAGTATTTGATAATCATTTTACAATATGTTTATTAAAGTTTTAACTATGACATACTAACATATTTAGTAATGAATAATCACAAAAAAATAATTCTAAAAATTATATTAAAAAATTTCTGCATAATTGTGTCCTGTTTGCTAATTTAATATTATTTGTTGTCACATAGTTTTGTAACATCCAATTTTCATTTCAAATATTTGTTCTTACTTTTAAAGTATGTTCCTTGTCATGATATATTGTATTAGTCTATTATTATTCTCTTAATAATCTGTGTTTGCTACTTTGAGTCTTCTTGTCACTAATACTATCTTATATTGACTGGTTGCGTTATTTATGACTGTATTTGGTCTTTTGTATTATTATGATTGGACTTTATAATTCTGCTTTATAGGCATGATCTGGGTACATTTAGCACATCGCCTGTCCAGCGTCTATTTGCAATATATTATCAATTAAATTGAGATGAATGCAACTGTCAATTAATTATTGCTTTAAAATCATAACTGACCATCTATTGTGTTCCATGATTACTACACCTGTATTTATGTAACTGTATAATTCTTGTTGATATAACATCCTATCTTTTCTTACTTGAACCAAATCTTAAGTTGTTACTGTCTGACCTATGTGATGTCTATTTTGAAAAACAGACTTTTCAACATATCCACCTTGGTATAATTTACAGATAAATATCAACAATCCTTTTACTCTATGTAGAAAATCAGGCACAACTACTACTGTTTTCTTACTGCTATTTCCATCACATTGTTGTTAGTATACTATGTACATTCTAATATTCACTGATGGATCTAAATCAACTGGACATGTTGATTGTACTCTAGTCATTGATATCAAGACTTGACTACAGCCTCCATATATCTAGTTCCATCTTCACTGCAGAGGCTACAGTTATTTATTGAGCTTTTCAGCAGATGAATATTGGTGAATGGTTATTTTAAATATTGCATGCATATTGACAGTTTGGAGTTTTAGAGACTTTGAGGAACAGTAGTTGAGAACGCCATGCTGTTGTATGTAGAATTTTCAGAGCATTAATTCTCTGGCTGGCAAGATATATGAAATCTATTCTATTCCAAGTCATATAAATCTCGATGGCAATGAGAGTGCTGATACAGCTGCTAAATCTGTATTCAGCCTGTCTCTATCATCTTTATCTTATGTGAGACAGGGTATTAAAAATTTTATTTATTCTCTTTGGCAGAAGTCATGGAACATGTAGGTCAATAATAAATTACATGTCACATCTCTATACTTAATCTCATTATTAGTTTTACCACTATAAAGTGCTGATGTGCGATTAACCTGCCTCTTCGTGTTGGACACATGTTTCACACACAAACATTTATTTTTAAATGATTTAGCATTTCATCAACCATATCATATTTTAATTTCATATATATATTTTATATTCCATCTTTTTAACACTAGAAGATTAATTGGGTGAGCAACTTCATCATGTAATCGTTTTGCTTATTTTGAGTGAATTGGTTTCACCCATTTTATTTAGTTAAATTTATCCATTTTATACAATTTTGTGTAATTTAATTTTGTAACATTTATTAATTGTATTTTTTTAAATTCTTTATGTGATATTTAGTTTTTAATAAATTTTAAAGTTGCTTAAATTTTGAGAAAAAAATTTAAAATTTTTTAAAGCTAATATTAGTGCAGCTTGTCCATTTTTGGACTTTGGTCATTTGGTTTGGTTTTATGGTGCAATCTTGAAATTCTAGATATCTTTTTTTAATTTTTATACAAACAAGTAATATTTTAAGCAATATTTTATTATTAAAATCTTATATTCTGATTTCAATAGCACTTAAGAAATATATTTCATAAAATTAAATTATTTTTTCTAAATTTAGGATTTCTTGTAAAACTTCATTGTTTTTATCTAGTACATATATTCAATCTATGATATATATAGAAGTTAATTTTGGATTCTTTCAGGATTGTGAAAAAACATTAGATGTCTTTAATATAACAATTGTTCGCAAACATGCGGAATTAGAAGTGAGTAATATATTTTATCAACTTTATTGAATAAAAAAATTACTGAAATCTTGCACTCATTTGTAAATATTGTATATAATATTTAACTGTAGGAATTCCAAATTATTTGCTAACAGAGTTAATAGTTTTGGAATAAATTTAATCTTAAGTGATTCTATTTATTAATTATTTTTTTTTCACTTTAATATATGGAATTTTATAGAAAAACTATGAAAATTTAAAAAGCCATTCTTATATTGTGTATTTGATATGTGAATTTTCTTGTATGTGCATGGTTATTAAATTGCACTAGTTGTCTTTGTATTTAAGAGTATTTTTATCATTTTTCATAAAAAAGTTAAATATTCTTTTATTGATATAATGTTTGCTTCTATATTGTGGTTATTTCTTAAGTAATGCTAGCTAAGTATTAAGATTAAAATTTTTTTAATCAAGAAAAGGCTGGGATTTTACCTATGCCTTTTTTTGATTAAAAAAATAATAAAAAGGTGGGGGGCTCTTTTTTTCTTTTTTTTTAAATGAAAATTAAACTCAGTAAGTTGCATTGGTTGGAAAACTGCAAAATTATTTGCACCTTAAATCCTGTTCTAATAACATGTTCAACTTTATTCAGTTTCTCCCCATTATTTCTCCAAATAGGGTTGTGAGAAGGACTATAGCAAATCACTATATTAGTTTCCAAGTCATTAAAGAATCTATTGTTTATAGTTTAAAAAAACAATCTAATTCATTATTCTCCTGTTATGGTGAATAATAGACATTGTGATACATTATATATTATTTCTTTTGTCCAATTTTCATTATTTTTGCAATGTTAACATCTTATTCTTCATTCAAATAAATATAAAAGGGTTTCAATTTAAAGGTGCTTTTCTGCAAATGTTTCTCTTTATTTTGTTTCTTTTATATTTCAATCATTGATTCATGAAATTTTATTATTAATTTTTAAAATTTTCCTTTTTTATATGTTGAAATCTTTGATATCTTTAATGATACTGATTTATATGCAAGAAGGTTTTGATTTTAATAGGAAACAAAGATGTTCGATCTCTCCTTAGATTTTTTGCATCAAATTCAATTCTAAAAATTCAGGAAAGAAAGTACTTTAAAAAATTTAGTTCTGTTAGAAATTTTCTACTTAGAAATAAAAAAGTATTCTTGATGAAAAAGCTTTTGACTTTGGCATTAACAGTTAATGATTTCATGTAATGCTGATATAATTTCTTTCATTTTTCAAATTTTGTATTTTTAGCCTTTAACTTACATTTTAGTACTAAAAATTGATTTTGTTTAAGTTTCAATAGTGAGTTCTTTAGTATCGATAAATTATTTTAGATGCGTTGGAAAATTTCTGAAATCAAAACAAAATTTCTATGAAGACATGACACTATTTATGCATATTTTCTTAAGTAAATTTATTTACATTTTAAGTTAATACTAAAGCAAAGTAAATAAATTTTAAAGTTTTTGTGGGAAATTTCCTGATGAAATTTTGATCTAGATTAGAAATTGGTTTAGAAGTAATAACTCTGTTTTTATATTTATCTCTGTTTTATTATAATGATTTTTTGTGATAAACATTTTTAAAATTATTATTTTTTAAAAAAATTATATTGATGTTTAGTTTATCAGTTGAAATAAACATATTTTGATAGTTTCCAATACCCTTAATTTATTTTAGATGACTCCCTACTTAATGAAAGAGTAAAAGTAATAAATAGAGCTAGTAGCAAAAATCAAATATTGTAGCAAAAGCACATCATTTTCTCATTCTTAGCAATATCAGTAATTAGTTTAACATTGTGTTGCTAAATAAATTCCTTTTAGAAATTACTAATCAAATTTGGTGACAGTATTTATTTTTTATGCATTTCTTTGAATTTTTCCATTGCTTTTTGCTTCACAAAATATCAGATTTAGGATCCTATTAAGTATGTTTTACATTTGATATTTTAGTTCTAAAATTTAGTGTTTATAAATTTTACTATAAAGGTTTGTACCGATCTGTAAAATTAAATATGTACGTAATAAAAATTAACAATATTACATTTTTTATGAATCAAAATGTTCAAAAGAATTATGTATTTTCTATATGCATGGCTAAAAATTAAAATTTGCATACTATTTGTATAAAGGCTAAACTATTAAGTCTAGGCATTATTAAAATAAATAATATAAGCAACCAAAAAAGTTGAAAGGAGATAAAAACTAACGAATTTAAATTTAAAGTAAAATTTATCATCAGGAAATTTTATCCTTTTTTAAAAATTGAAATTCATTTGTTCACGAAATTTTCTATTCAAACATTTATTTCAGTTAAACATGCAATTAAAGTTTTCATCATTATTAATAAATAGATATTATGTAACATTATTTACTGTTAATGATTATTTGTTTTTAAACTAACTCTACAAATTAAAGCCATCAAATTTTCATATCACAACAATTTAGTTATAGTACAAAAATTTCAATGAGACATAATTAATATCTTTGATTGAAATTTTTAGTATTTCAGCATCAATAATAGATTTGTAAATGTTATACAAATCTGTAAGAGTTAAATTTAAGAAAATAGTCATCAAATTTCATAAGGTTCAAATATTTATTTAAATAAAATTTGTTCATTTTATTGAAATTAGTTCTTTGCATTTCTTAGTTTTAAAGCTTAGCTCTTTTTTGTTTAAAGAAAACAAATAAGTTTATTACAATTAAAAAATCCAAAACTTTTAAATTCTCATAAAAATTACAATAGCATGAATAATGTGCCTTTCACTGCTTTTTGCAGTTTCACAATAGCATGCAAAATGCAAGTAATTTATTTTATTTTTTATTTTGAGCATTATTGCAAGCTGTATTTACAATTTGTCAATAATAAAAATATGCTTCAATTTTTTATTAATTATATTCTCATAATAATTAGGAATATTGACCAATATATTTTCCCCAGTAAATTATTGAAATCCATGTAAATAAAATCTTTATTCAGTTTATCCACTAAAATTTTGCTCATGGTTAAATTGAGAATAGCTAGACAGATTGGAATGAAACTTATATCAGAATGTTTGTGTCTGGCAAATTTAAAATAAAAGTTATGTTTTATTTTGTTATTTTGATTAAAGTGACAGGGTAATTTAAACATTGATAATAAATAATAAATAAATGATTTGAACTTTCTGTAAACTTGTTTATGCTGTAATGTAATAACTTACAACAATGTAACATTTTTCAAAAATTTATCTCATTTCAAGAACAGAAATGTGAAATTCTTTCTTTTTTAAAATAGCCATTTATATGTAGTCAGTAATAGAGAAAATGTAGGGAGTAGAGAAAAATATGTGCACCATTGGATCTTCCTCTTTTTTACCTTCTCATTATATGAATTTTCTAAGAAGTTAACCACAATTATTTTGATTTTTTTTAAAGTATTGCTTTTATTTGTTGCAGCATATGTATTTGTGCTTTGCAATGTATGCTACAAATATAAACTTTTTTGGAGCATGGATGAAAAGAATCCTACTTTTCAGTATTTAAATAACTTCTCAACTAAAAGAAATTTTCAAGTATTCGATACATCATTCGATTTGTTTTTGTTAATTTAAATGTGAAACTTTTTTTGTGATGCAGAACATTTTAAAACAATGCTAAGTAAATTATTTTGTTATGTGGGGAAAAAAAAAAAAACACTTTTAGGCATGAAGTTGTACAGTTAACACATATGTTTAAACTGGTATTTAAATTCTAAGTGATTTTTCTGATTCTTTGAATTTTAGCTTATTTCAATATACTCTATAGACAAAAGAACCAATGTAAATCCTGTTCTCAGTGATTAGAACTGACAGTCAAACAATTAGCATTCTGACCTTCAATTTAACTGTGCTTAGATGCTTTTAATTGTTCTGAATCTATTTAAAACTGTTGGTTCCAGTCTATTTACCTCTTGTTTTAAAAAAAATTCACAGAGAAGACATGAACCAAATCAATGTTTTCTCTGTATTAATTTGATGTTTATTTTTCTACTTTAAAACTAGATTTGAACTTAAAATATTTTTTGTAACATATGCAATTTTATGTGTTGATCTGTAAAACTTTATTTTCACATTTTAATTGAAATTTCAGTCAGATGTGATTTTTTTAAAAGAAACTACTTTGGCTTGTTTTAGTGTTTTGAATAGCAAATAAAGATTTAATTATTTTTTTAATTAACAGGTTATTTTTTGCAGAAGACACTCATTCCAAAAGTGCATGATCTTTAAAATTTAAGTACACATTTTTTCCTGATAAAATCTAAAATATTAAAATATATAAGCATTTGGATAGTGAATTGTCAGATACAAATTCTTTGAATCAGATGTAAAGTATTTAAAAGGGAAGGAAAAAAGCAATTGCATTCTGTTAGTGCAATAATAATAAACAAATATAATTTAATATGTTAATTTAATTCATCTCTAAGGAAAAAAAATCATGTAATTATTTTCATTTTAATGCAACTATTTATTCAGTTAGTATAGAAGTTTCGCAATTTAATTTTAAACCAAATGAATTTTATCATATCTATCTTATAATTTTCCTTTAAATATGTTTTTTTTTTCTTTTTTGAAATGCCTTATTTTTATTGAAGATGTGAATGAATTAAATCCTTATAGTGATCCAAGTAATTAGTACATTTAGTTAGATACTTTTTAAAAATCAAGCAGCATTAACTAGTTACAATTCTAAAATGCAATTTAACTGTAATTGATGATGCAAATTATTACTTGTAAAATAAAATTTCTGTTTTAATAAGATTTCAGTATTTTCAATTATTTCTTATTATATAAATTTAACCTTTTACTCAAGGTGAGAGAAATGTGAATTTGCATGTATACATATTTTTAATGCATAAAGGGAAAAAGAATCTCAGAGCAAGGCGGTAATTGTTGTTCCATTTATGAAATTAAAAATCTGTTATAGTAAAATTGTAACTGTGACCGTCGGCATCATTTGACCAAACAATTTCTATGGCGAGCTATGAACTAAGTACTCCCTTACTGCTAGCAATCGAAGGTTGGCATCCGCATAAACCATGCGTTGAAGGCTTCACGAATGTGATCTTTATGCGAGGTGATTAGGCATTTGCTTCCTACTTATGTCAGGCCATAGGCGAGAAAATTTGCAATGGGCGTGTTAACATGTCCTCTGGATGCATGATCAATAGAGGGCTATTCTCTTTACGGATGATCCCAGGTTTAGCCTCCAAATCTGTAGTAGGTGTATTTCCATTGAGAGAGAATGACACTCATTTTTATCTATCAAACATCGGTGATAGAGATGCATACAGATCGATCAGTGTGATGAATTTATCTTTGGATGGATGTACAGACCTTAATTTATTTTCTCTTGTAAATGTTAATGCTCATACCTATAGAGATGACATCCTGGATGCTTATGTGAGTCCTTATCCCAGGGCAGCAGGTGATGCTATTGTGCTAGAGGATGATTATACGAGACCACACAGGACTTACATCATGGTAGCTTATGCTGAGCAGAAAACTATTGAGTGTATGCTGGGGTCAGCTCGATTACCGGACCTTAACCCAATCAAGCTTGTTTGGTACACTCTAAGACGACATGTAACTGTCCTCGATTCCACCCTTAAGACCATAGCCAAGCTTTCAACTGCTTTGGGAGAGGAATGGCTTGCAATTATGACAGAATTAATAGATAGCTTAATTGAGAGCATCACACATCACTGCATGGGTTATATTGTTCCTCAGAAGAATCCTGGTGTTAATGATATTTTTCCCTCTCAAACTTACATCTTCCATCGAGTCCTTGTATACATATGCTAATTCTTATATTACAAAAATTGTCTGGTGATTTTTACTATTTTGTACTTATTACACTATACTATTTTGTATTTTCCCATGCGTTTAATAAGTTTAATTGAATTCCAGGTGTTACTCCTTGTGTTATGGTCATTTTTGTGATTTTTCCTTATGTATGATAGCTGGTGTATTTTATTTTAGTATTTGTATATTGTACCTATGTATTTGTTGTTGCCAATTTCTATATGTGAGCAAAGCCAAATCAAGTCCAGGACCCCAGCAACTCGAGCATTTCAAGTAACCTGTGACAGTACAATAAATCAAATATTTTAAAAGTTTAAAGGATATGAAAAAACTAATATTAATTTTTGTCTTAAATAATAAAATTTAAATTTGCTTTTTTTTATTCCATCAAATTTGAAGTACAAATTGTCGCTAATAAATGTGGATCAGATACATAGGTTTATGTATATAATACCCTCATATCAGATACATAAACCTATGTATCTAATATGAGGATGTAAGCAATCATGCTAAATAAATATAAAATATTTCAAGTGACTTTAAAAAGTTTATATTTTTGATTTTTAGTTTTATTACTCTTATCACCTATACGAGGTCTTTTTCCTATTCTTTTTTAATATAAAAATTTTAAAAGTACTTTTACCATTTAATTAATGCTATATGAAATGTTCTAAAACTTCAGAAAGAGATTGCAAATTTTAAAAACTATTAGACTAGACTTGCCTACATTATTAAATGTGAATTACCTCACATATTTTTTAGATTTCATTTATGATTTTAATTTATTAAAAATAATTACTTTTATTAATTCAGAATTATTCTTTAAATAAAATCATTTCATTCTAACAAGTATTTTACAAATGTGTTCAATTCATATCAGCTTCTCCATTTTACTAGGAATAAATATTCAATTACAATATGTTGAATTATATCACAAATATAAGAAGTTATGTAGCATAATGATCCAAACATATTAGTTGATGGCTGACATATATCACAAGAAGTATAGGAATTGAAAGATTACAGAATGTGTTGAAATGATATTCTATCTAAATATATTCTACATTGTAATGGATTTTGTGAATTAAATAACATTTTAATATTTGGTAAATTTTTTAACTTCATCAAATATTAATAAAGTTCAGTATCAATGATTTCTTCTGATATTATGTGCGAGAAGATTGAGACACCATCCTCTTGTAATCAGTACTCCAATTTAATACTCAAAAGAATTGAAATGTGAAGATTGTCCAAGGAAATTTATTCAGGTTGTTTACAAATGATGACAACACTTTGATAAGGATTTATATTTTTAAATCAACATTAAAGTACCTAAGCATTTTAGATAATTTATAATTGTATTTTATTTCTGAAGTTTAATTTTTGATTTAGACATGCTTTCTTAATACAAAGAAGTTATTCATTCAATATACAAGGAATCTCATAATATTTCAATATATAGAGAATCCCAAATATAAGGACAGTAGAATTCCATCGTTTCTGTCATTATGTCAAATATTGTATTTCTTTGTTTCATAACATTATATATCATGCAAATCAAGAATTATTTATCAAGTGAAATTGATAAAAAACTGTTCTCAGATATTTTTACTATTTCCCTTTAAGGAAGAATTTAAAATGCTATTTCTGTCTAGTGTATTTGACTACACATGGGGAGAACCTGGGTTCGAATCCCGGATTGGGCATGGATGTGCTTTCTCTTTCTCTGCGTTTCTTGTCCTTTGCTCAGATGATGGATGGATGAATGTAGCCCTCCCTATAAACGAGTTTGTGGTGGTGTAACGTGGGTAATGCTACTTGCTTCTGTGACTTGATTCACAGGTACCCACTGGGTAACGTTAAATGAATAGCAGTTTCTAGCCTTGTTGTGGCAAAGGGTTAATCACTCAAGTGCTTGCCATTAGAAAAAAAAAAGTTTTTGCTATTTCTTTACTTTTGTTATTTTCTAAACACAACACAAATAAAATTTTATTTTTCACCGTATTGTAAATTTCTATGAAATTCAGAACTGAATTATTTATTGAAAGATATCCAAAGAAGAAAAATCTTTTATATGAGGGATAATTTTTCTTTAATAATAGAATGTTATACATTTGAGTGAAACTTTTTAATAAGTGTATATACTTATTTTTTACAGGAAATTATTTTCAGTGTGCTTTGCATTAATCCATAATATATTAAAAAAAGTATAAAGTTTAATGCTATTAATTTTAGCAATTATTATGTCACTTACAAAAGTGTTTTTATTTATAAATAATATAAATTTATTCATGAGTAAAATTCTATAACTTTTTAACAATGTTTTGTATTTTTTGCTTCTTGAGGCACAAACAAAACATCATAAGGTGAGTTTTGTTGTGCTCTGATCTTAATGCTGTTAGCTTATTCCATGTAGCTTCTGTATGCTTCAAGCTTAAATGTTAACCTTTCTTACTGCTTTATCAAATTATTGTTTCTGTTTTTGAATTATTTAATATAATCTGCTCAAGACTTTTTGTTTATTGCTTATAAGTTTATTTGCTATTTAATGCATTATTTATTTGTTACATTAGCAATGTTTCAATTATGTTTACTTTAGTGCTTTATGTATAATATCATATAGAACAATTGGAAATAGTATGTGATAAATATACTTGTGTATATAAATTATGAACATTAAAAAGTGATGTTAAATTATAAAGAATTTATAAAAAATTTTCTTAATTTAACCATAACTATTTTTTAAACTGTGTCTAATCCAATGTGAAATTTTACAATGAACTACAATCTTGATTTCTTAAATATATTTATCTTCAATAATTTTTCTATAAATCCATTTTTTAATGTGATTTGAAGAAGTTAAATTATAAAGTTTAATAAAATAATGTTTAAGCTTTAATGTATGTACAAAATTGTGTTCATTATTGTTTTCTTTTTCATTCTGTTATTTTATAAATTTGTTAAGTGTGTTAAAAAAATTTAGTAGAAATTTTCAAAATGCTGATTTCAGTTACTGGTAACACTACTTAGTTAGCTTGGCAAAGTAGTTAACTGAACAAATGAGCGTAGTTTAGTTAAAAATTTTAAAGACAAATAATATAGCTTAGTTGTTTGTAAGGTAGTAAGCTGAACATTTATTTAGTATGTTTTGTTAGTTTAGAATTTATAAGTTCAGAAAGACAAGCAATCGTTTTTCTGAGCAGTTACTGTGCAATTTATGTTGCATGAATTTATGGTTATGCATATTTTATAGACTAGTAGTTACGTTAAAGGTTTTATTTATATTGTATATTAATTTTAAACTGTTATGGAGGAGTGATGTTATATTGTTTATCATATAGCTTATTGAATTACAATCAAAATATTTCTACAAAACATTACAAAAAATAAATAAATAAATATGTAAAAAAACAGGAGATCAAGTTAAAAATGTAAAGGTAAACTATTATAACTAGTTTTGTTAGACATTCAGTAAAAAATATTCATATATTAAAAGCCATATAGATCATAGTATGCAAAATAACTGTAAGCAATCACTAACTCTTTAATGATGTAAAGGATATGAAAAAAGTATATTCAAAGTAATTTTTCATCTACTAAAGGTGTAAAATGGTCAATACTTTGACTTCATTTCATTATTTCATATCCTTAACTAAATATGGATGCTTATAGAAGTTTAAAATCCTATTTAAATTGAAAACTCAAATCAAATTCGTCTTTACATGTAAAAAAGTGACTCTGGAAAAATTTTGTTCCTCTCTTCAGTAAACTCCACATCTTCCACTGATATAAAAAAATCTGTATAACATTAATTGAGTTTGTTTAAAATATACTTATTGTGTCCTATCAATTTGGCACTCGACTTTCAACTAGCAGCAGAACATAATTTTATCGTGAAACATGTATTCTAATGTGAAAAAAAAATGCAAACATAATATTCATATTTGTCAATAAAGGTCCTAATAATCAGTGTTTCTATATGTAATTCTGTTATTTTTAAACCTTTGTTATTTGTTTCATTTATTAGTTAACCTTATATGTAATGGTAAGACTCCACTACTTGAATTGAAAATCCTAGTTTTAAAGTTAGGGGCTATTGAAATAAATGGAGGTAGTTGTTTTGTGACTGTCTATGAGCATATCTGTTTAAATAGCTGTTTAGATTGCTCTTATTCAGGACATGAATGTGGCCTAAATTTATGAAAAGCCCTGGAATATAAAACAATAACAGATAATCAAATGCTTTACTACAGCCTTGATCTATTGGGCTATTCATTAAGTAATGTCAAAGTTTTTCTAGTTGGGGGATCATCAAGGCTTAATATATTGTTTAACAATGTTACTGCTTGTTTTACAATGACTCTGTATGTAACTTTTAAAGATTTTCATGCAACTATACTTTATTTATTTTACTTTTAATATATGAATTGCAATTAGGCTACTTACTGGGATAAGCTTAATTGATATTTTCTTCTGACAAATTTTTTTATAAATTTACCTTAGGTTGTTAATTAGACAAACTCCTTTGGCATGGAATATATCATTCATTCAAATCAGATTTATTTTATTAAATTTAGGGCAAATACATTTTCATATTATATTGATGCTTCAACCGAGTCTTCTATAATTAATTGTGTTTGTCCATATTTAAGTATCATAATAATTCACCAAGTCACTGATTTTAATTAATCACATTATTGTGATACTTTAGAATTTTCTTTTTAATAAAAATTGTGAACACTTATACCTTGTAGTGGAGACAGTGAAACAAATACCTATGAAAATAAATTCTGTATTCTTTTTCTGGGGTTTATTTTATAAATTTAAATTTACTTGAAGATTTCTTCTGTTTCTAGCTACACTGTACACTATTTCATTATGTTTGTTTTATTTTATGTTACTTGTCAAGAAAATAAACTTAAATTAATGAAAATAATAATATATCCTTTTTCGTTTATTTTAACCATAATTTGAGAATTTGTAAACATAGAAATAACCATCTTACATGTGCAAAAATATCATAAAATACCAGTCTTCAATGTTACTTTTCTTTGTGTTGATTTGGAATTTGCATGCATATTTGATTTAAATTGTATTAAAATATTTTTAGATTGCTTAAACATTTTAAGTTCCCTGTACTTTATATAAATTTATTTTTTCCCATCTTACACTAATTTTAATCTAATTAAAATTAATACCTAATGAAAGAATTGTTGTGCAAAATCTTCATTAATTAATACTAAATGCATATATCAACAATATTTGTTAAAGATAGTATTAAATGAGTTTAATTTAAAGAAAAATCATATGAATATTTGAATGTTTTTTAAAAACTGCTGAATTAATATGCTATTTTTATTTAATTCTTTTGGAAATTTAGTTGTTCGCAAGTAATCTCTTGTTCATTTGTAAGTTTTCTGATATCATTTTTCCTTTTATTATTTTTTTTTTACAAAAATACTTTGTAATTATTAAATACTTACATTTTGAAACAAATTTTTATGTGCATTATTTTCTTTTAATGCAAATTTACAAAGAAAAAGAAAAAATTAAAGGTGAGTTTCAGCATGAATAATTTTGGTGCTTGGTTTTCATTTTTGTAATAGTGATTTTTCGATAGTTTAACATAAATTTTTAAATATAAAACTATTTACTATACATTTTTCTTTTTATTATTTCTTGACCTAATATTTATAGCATTAAATAATAAAATTATCCTTTAGTCTTTTGTCAAGATTTTCTTTTTATATTATATTTAGTGGTAGTATTTCATATGTGAATACTTAAAAATGGAAAATTAATTTTTTTTATAAATGTATTTTAGGCTCTAAGGTCTTCTAAAAAAGAACAAAAACAAACTTGGGGTGGTTGGTTTGGCAGCTTCTTTGGTAAAGAACAACAACAATCAAGCATTAGTTCTAATGGAGCAAAAATTGGTATTTGAATGTGTTATTATTTCTTTTTTATTTACTTATTACAATGTATATATATGAGCTAGTGACAAACAATTTTTTATTAATTAGATGAATTTGTAAAATATTTCAATTCATTTATCAAAAAAAAAAAAAAAAAAAGATAAATTATATTTAAATTTTTGTAAAAAATTAAATAAAAACTCTTTCAAAATAAAATTGTTTTTTGCTGTTAGTTGAATTGAAGTGTAAGTATATACTTCATTAAGTTATCAACTAAAAAATGCTTACCTTTGAATTAGGCAGTTTATAGAAATATATTTAAAGATATGTAATGAAGTTATTTGAGATTTTATTAACGAACAATATACAATTATTAGATCAAAAACAATTTTCTGTTATTGCTATATTTAAGATTAGCAGTGTTACTAAAATGATGATTTTGAATTTGGCTTGAAAAAAATTCTGCTACAAATTTCAAATTTTGATAATTTAATGAAATTTTCAGAATAACAGTATTATTAGAAAATATTACATGCGATAAATAAGAGACAACATGAAATGCAAGTAAATAAAATTTTGATAATCAAATATTTTTAATGGAAAAATTTAAAAAATGCACATAAATAATGTATTTTATATTAATTATATATTTTTAAACTTATGATCTCATTTTATTTATTTCTATTGGTATTATGATTGTTATGTGTGTGTAAAAATGAAATTTAAGAATATTGCATATTGTTATTTTATTTATTATAAAATTAATCATTTTTAAGTTGTCTTATAAATTAAATGTTCCTTGAATAACTTTTTAATGACAAAGCTTTACATTTATAGAATTTACTTTGAATAAATCCTATGTTTAGAACCATAATTTAATAAAAATGTTATCTTCTAAAAAATTATGATTGTTCCAACTTTTACACATAAATTTATATATTAAAGGTGCTGCTTTTAAAACTCTTGCATTAAATAGGAAACAAAATTAATTTTATAAAATAATTTCTAGTTATATTGATTCAAAATATTCAATAATATTTTATGTTATCTTTTAGTAGTTTTATCATACTAGATGTTTTTTAAGAGTTGCAGAATTATATGCCATTTCTAGTTTTTTTCATGACTTTGTGAAAGACTTTTTCATGACTTTCTGTGTTTAATATCAAATTTTAATTTTTGGTTACAAAATCACATTCAATTCACTTTGGTTAAATATTTTTAGCAAAACAACTTGAGGAATCTATGTCTCCAGAAGAAAAACAAAAGTTATATGAAGCTATTGGTTATCAAGAACAATCCACAATAACTGAATATCCAAAAGAGGTAAAAAAATTAATGCTTTATTTTTAATTGTAAATGAGTAATAATAAATGATAGTGGTTGTTTGTGCTGGCTGGCAGTTTTTGAGGTTCCTGAATCTGATGATCTTCAACTCTTATTAGTTAGCTGAAATTGGCTTGTGAACTATAACTGTAATCTGATTGGCATGAATGTGAATGTGTTTTAAAGGGGTGGGGCTTAAGTAGTTACTTAGTGAAGTTAAAGTTTGAGAATTATTAAATATAATTAAAATACGAAAAATTTAAGAATAAAACAAAAAATTATGGATTCGAATAATTACTAATTATTGGGTATCAGATAATTTATTTAATTATTTATGCCTATATTATTTTTTTCAAAATTTAAGAATTAATAAATAAGACATGAGCTTAAATAACTTGACTGTAGGGGACTGAATTTGTTTTAGTTTATTTAAAACTATTTTAATGGTGGGGTGGGCTTACAGCTTTTGTGTAAGAAACTCCAGGTCGAGTGCAGTTTACTTTTAAAGTTTTTCTGTTTTTTTGGAAGTGGGGAATTTGAGGTTTGGGTTTTGGTAATGCTGAACATCTCTTGTAACCAGCAGAGTGATTCCCATTGCACTTTGTTTGTTCTAGTCTATCAATTGGGCACTCTTTGGTGTTATGCAATAATAATTGATAACTCATTTTAAATATTCAATCTATTTCTTTTAAATAATTATATGTAAATAGTTATCTACTCATTATTCACTTAATACTTCCTCATCCAGTGAAGGAAATGAATTAACTCTAAATGACTGCTGAAGCTTATTTAACTTTTCATATTATTTTGTCATTTATTTCATGAAAAACAAACCATCAACAATTGTAATAATTTCATTGCAAATTATTTTAAATATTAATTCTTCTATTTTTTTGTTTAAAATATTATAGTATAAATGTGTGTTGAAGCTTTGTATTTATAAAATTATATTATTTTCATTTTATAAATTTTAAATTTTTTATTTCCTCTTGTTTTCACTTGAAAACTTTACTGAAAAATATTTGCTTTGGTGAATTTTTAGTTATTTGTTTTGTTTTCAATATAAAGACTTCTGAATTCAAGCTATGCTATACATAAAAATAACTAATTTTATTTGACAAATATATTCATTTGTGCTCACTGAATCTGTATAACTTAAGTTATTACCAGCAGTGTTATTATTTGAGAATCAGGAAAATAAAAATTAATCATTGAATAACTGGTAAACACATCTATAAAAGATGTGTTACCAGTTATTCAATGATTAATTTATAGATAATATTAAATTATAAAAGATTAAAAAGTATTTGATTTAATGATAATGGTTTTTTTCTGAGAACTCCATTTACGTAGGCTTGCATTTTTACCAAATAATAAAATATAGAGTATGAAAATTAATATTACTACTACCCAATAAATTTTAAAAGAATACCTTTAAAAAAGTTATTATATTTTGCTTGTAAATGAAAATTAATGATATATTTGGAACTATGTTCCCAGGATTTTTTCTCTAATTTTCCTGTCATCTAAACTTAAAAAATAACTTGTATTTTAATATAAACTGTTTCCACACATCAAACAAGAAATTTATGACAATATTTTATTACATGAGAGATCATGGTCTAACTTGTATTAATAAAATAACAAAGGAAATGAATTGATAAATCATCATTAAAAAATTTATTTCTTGTGAAAGCCGAAGACTGACAGTTAAAATGTCTTTTCAACCCACCACATGGCCTCAGCAGAAAAAAATAGTAAAAAGCTTGTTAGAGTATAATGCAGGCATAAAATAAGAAATGTATCCTATGCACGTTCTGAAAATAATCCATTTCTTTTATTTATACATTTACACAAGAATTATTTTATATTTAAAATGTGTTTAACATCGTTTTAAAAATTATTAAAAACTCTAAAATAATAAATTTTACTGAAATATTTTCTTGATTTTATTACTCTTGGTGATCTTGGATTCCTTCTCAGGTTTATTGCTCTTGCCATCAGATAGTTTCAAATAATATAAAGCCATTGCTAGAATTATTCATATTTTGTCCTATTGTTTTCAATACAAACAATCAAAAGTTTTTAAATTTTTAGTTTTTTTTTTTAAATAATGCATATAAGAAAAATATTTTGAAGTCTCAATATATTTCATTATATATTATGTTTCTCACCATTATAATGTAAATATTAAATGCAACTGCAAGATGATTATTAATAATGAGAATATTTTGCAGAGTGATAATTTTCAATATTTTGTAATTTTTCGGATATTGTTTATCAATTTTGTACCAAATGTGGAAATAACTTACAGTATTATTAGCATTTTTTGATCTTTTTGTATCAGTTGTAAATTTTATTTTCTTATGTACTGCTCAAAACAATTAAAAGATATTGTAAGTTTTATATAAAATAAAGATATAAGCAAAATTTTTTTTTGCTGAAAATGGAATTAGAGAATAACAAAGGAAAATTTTTCTGATTTTCAAACTGTGGAGTATGCTAATTTTAAGTTCGATATCAAAACTTCAGCGCCAGTGAATGAAATTTGACTTTCAACTGAATGAAAGACAATGAAGACAAGGATGATTGGCATTCAGTGACTGCTTTGTTTTGATGAGTACGATGTCTCAGCGAAGTCATTTAATGGATTCAGAAGCATGGAAAGTTGTTGGTAGGTTAGAAGGGGGACAAGCTCAAGCTGAAGTAGCACAAGCCATTGAAAGGTCACAAAGTGTGATTTTCAGGATCTGCAACCTGTTTTTGAGAGACTGGAAGTGCAGGCGGAAGACCAGGGCAAGGTCCTAGATGGGCAACAACGCCCAATGAAGATGGTTATTTAGTGTTAACGGCTCGGAGACACAAAAATATGAACGCTACTCTTCTCCAACAACACTTTTGCTGGGCTACTGACATCACGGTTTCAACTCAGACTGTTGAAAACCGGCTCCATGGTATAGGTCTGTATGCTCGCTGACCGATGGTGTGTGTTAAACTAACATTGAGGCACCATTGCAACCCCAGGGAATGGGGAACAGAGCAATGTGAACTGGAGGATAAATGAATGGAGTAATGTTCTTTTTTCTGATGAGTCCCATTTTTCTGTTCATCCTGATAATAGGCATATTTTCATCCGGCGAGACTGTGGCAGTAGGAATAATCCTGCATTCATGCATGAAAGTGTCAGCTCTCGTGGTGGGGGAGTGTTGGTGTATGGTGGCATCTCCATTGACGGGCACTCAGACCTCTATATCATTCGAGATAAACCTCTGATTGGTCGCTGATACAGGGATGAGATTCTCATACCTATTGTCCCTTAGGCTGCAGCAATGGGAGATGACTTCATTTTAATGGGCAATAACTGCAGGCCACATCGTGCTAACTTGGCAGAGGATTTCCTTTTCGAGGAAGGAATCGTACAAATGGAATAGCCAACATGTTCTCCTGACATGAATCTAATAGAGCCCATTTGGGACGCTCTAGGAAGAGGAATTGCTGACCACCAACCACCCCCACAAACTGTCTAAGAACTGGAAAGAGCTCTTCTGGAAGAGTGGAGCAGAATACCCCAACTCGTGATTAATAGCCTCATTGACTCCATGCCTCAAAGGTGTTCAACATTGCTGGCCATCCGTGGAAACCATACCCCCTACTGAAAATGACTTCCTTTGAAGACAACATTTTTTCTTATTCTTTTTTCTCATATGCACAAATTGTGTTTTTTTTTTTTCCTTTTGTATACAAATGCTCAATAAAATTTCTTTTTTTCTGTCAAACTTGTGTAATTTATTCTCATATAACCAACTACAGGTCTCGCGACCATTTATCAATCAGCTAAAAACTTTCTCAGCCACAAGATCCACCTAAAACGCAATATCCTTTAATTTTTTTGAGTTGTGTATTTTGTAAATAATTTATGTTACATACAAAATATAACAAAAAATTTTTAATGTGAACTTCAATTCTTTTTTTTCTATTCTTATACAATAATTTAATGTGTGTAAGTGTTTTAAATCAATGACTTCTAGAATATAATTTAATGTGTGTAAGTGTTCTAAATCAATGACTTCTAGAATATTGCAACTTCACTATAAAATCTACCTCAATTGTATGAAAATGTTCTTAAGCTATTTAGTATATTCATTGGCCATGCAACAATATTAAAAGCTGTCTTACTAATATTCCCTATTTTTTAAGATCCATTCACTTAAAATATTAAAATTATTAACAAACTAATAATTTAATACAGATTTAGTATTAGAATTTCTTTTAATTCATTCAACTATGTTTGTTTTTCTTCATTTCCCTGATTTGCTCAAGAAATAAACTGATTGTTCATTTGAGGAATTCAGTAGTTAAAAGTATTGACAAAAGCATGATTTTATGGATATGTTCTTAAGAAAAAAAACAGGTTGTTGAGCAGATGCCATTGTTTAAGTCAAATCCAGTATCCTTTATCACAATTGATTAATTTATTGTTGATCTACACAGTTGTTTATCTAGAATAATTTTACTAGCATGAGGGAATAATACTCTTTCTTATTTAGTGCACCAAATGTGAACTCTTGTGAGGATATGTACTCTTTTTTTTTTTTTTTTTTTTTTTTTTTTGAAAGAAAAATATTATATCATATTGAACTTAAAGTTCAATATGATATAAAAAGAAAAAAGTTTCTAAAATTTTCTGAAAATGAAGAAATATATTTTAAGGAAAAATATATAAAACTTATGCAAATGCAATGAAAAAAATAGCTTCAAATTACAAAAAAAAATAATAAATAAATAAATAAATAAAAATAAAATTAAAAAAAAAATAAATAAAATTTGAAATTGTTGTATTTAAATCCAAAATTATATTTGCTCAGATATGAGGATACATTTTTGACAAAAAATATCAATCTACCCCCCCCCCCCTTTTTAATTTTGGAGAGAAAACATTAAAAACCTTTAACCAGGTGCTTAAATGAGATAGAAAAAGATCTAAAAACAATAAGAGTGAGTGGATGGGGGACAATTACATGGGATCAAGCTTGGCGTGGAAGAATTAACAAGAGCTTCAGTATTTCACAGCCTATAGTGCCAGTGCAGAAGAATTTTAAATTACAAAAGTTTGAAAAAAGAAAGATTTTATTTCCTAAAAGTTTTCAAGATAAAAGAAAGTTGGTTTGATGAAAATCATAAAAATATAAAATTATTGAGAGGTAAGTTATACACACACACACTGGTTATTGTGATAGAGAAAATTGTGTTATACAAGTGTAAATAAAACATTTTGATAATACTGACTGTTATTAATCATAGAAGACATTGTCAATTGTTGCTTTTATTTATGACTCATTGGACTACATGCATATAAGTATATTTAATATGTTTAGCTATTTTTGTATCAAAGTGTTATTATTGTTCATTTGATGTTATTTTCCAGTTCAGAATGCTTTAGTAGTTTCAAGACATGCCATGTATAAATATTTTGGAAACTATGAGTTCAGTGTTTAATCTTCTTTCCGGCAATCATTTCTAACCAATTGAAATAGGCAGAGTTGCCTGTTTTAATGTCAAATATTGAATAAGCTAGATAATAATTGGAGGATTATGGTGTGTAGTTATTAGTGGAATATGATGTTCAATCATGAGTGCTGCTTTTTTTCATATAAACAACCACCTTATATTTATATAGGGATAGTCCAATCTTGTAGTGTTACTGTGTGATTTATTAGTGTGATAACTGAGGTAACTCATTGTAGCTTGTCATAATTTGGACCTTGCATCAGAAAACCCAACTAACCAATTGAAATGATAGTATAATCTATAACAGCTAAACGCAAGCACGTTGATAAAATTTTGCAGTCAAGACTGTTTTTTAAGCTATTAAGGCATGTTTGCTATTCATTAGGTGAACAATACCCAACTATATTCTTCACTGATTATGCAACAATGTTACTATAAAGTTTTTCATAATTTTTATGGCCTCCAAATCTTTTTCCAATAGAGCATGTTGAGAGGATAACATTATTTATCTTGGAATGTTTAAGAACTAGTTAAAAAGTTATTAGCTCTTGCAGAATCTACCATTAAAAAATATGAATCTTTTATTATATTTCTCACCATTTATCAGTTTATATATCTACTTGCAATGGCTTACAACTTACTGTAATTATTATTTTGCTTATATTATTGAAAAAATTCAAGAATTTGATAATAAAACTTTTAAAAACTGTGATTCATCACTATTTTAAGTATAACATACTTAAAATATGTGGGCATAATTGTTATGTTTATAATGAATATTAATTTGTATTTTCTTAAAAGATTTTACTGACTTACATGGAATTAGACTGTTAAAATTTATTTAAAAATTATAATACATTGGTTGTATGTAGTTTTTCTTACTATACTTTTATATCAATTGTAAATCACTGCATTAATATTTAATTGATTTCTAATATTTATTACAAAATTGTTAACACTAAACTGTCTCAACCAAGTAAAAACTAGAAGCAGCAAAAAATTTTTACATTATGTGAATTATTTGTACTTATTTATTTTTTTTAATGAAATTAACAATTCTAAATTTTTTTTTAAATTAGCAATTCTAAAATTTAGCATATCCACTTATTTGAAAATTGATTTTATCTTCCAAATTCTGTTTCAGCTCAATAAATTACCCTTCCAATAATGAAATACCTGATCAGTAATGGAAAATGAATGTTGGTTGTGTCATTTTCAGTTCTATAATTCCAGATGAGATGTTTCATTTTCTCAAGTCATTAATGCAGATTTGAGTGTCGTCATTAAAATTGTATTTCATAATAATAAAAATTTGTATCAAACATTCCAATTAAAATTTTTTTTGATTTAATATGTAAATAAAAAAAATTTGATTTATAAAATTCAAATAAAATTTGTAGGATATTTTTTTATGCCTACATTTTTTGAAACTGAGAAATATATTAATAATTTAAAAGTAAAATTCTTAATTTAACTCATTAAATTGTATTTTTCTTTCAGTTTGTTGAAAACAAATTATTATTTCTTCTGCATAATCTAACTGTTACGCTCTCTGATGACACAAAAAGGTAAGCATTTTATAAACTATATATAATCTAGTTTTGAATGAAAATAGTTTGAAGAGAGTTTCTTAACTTTTAACCTCCGTAAACTACTTTTATAAGAATGATTTAGTTCAGAGACATTTTCATATTTTTTTTTCTATTAATATGCAATATATAACATAATTATAATTCTTCAAATAGAGCATAAAACATAAAAAGATCACATATTTTCTAAGAATACAAACAAAAAATTATAATAAAAGATGCTAATCAGATTTATGTTTTATTTATTTTTTGTAATATGTTAGATTTTTTTTAAAAAATAACATAGATTGTAATTGTTTTAAATTTTAATTAATGGGATTATGTTTGATTCACTGATAATTTTTTTAATGTTTGATATGAGTTAATATATGGTTTCGACACAGTAGCATAATAAATATAAAATACTAAAAGAAAAAAAAATCTAACTTATTCATAATAGAAACATAGTTATATAAAAATTTAGTGCAATGGTTGTAGTAGAATGACTTTTCTATCGTATTTTTTAAATTAGGCTTAAAATTAGTTAACTATAATTGTAAATCACTTTATTAGTATTTTGTCAATTTTTAGTTTTTCTTAGTAAATTGTTAACTAAATTAAGAAAAGCAAAAATATGGTTAAATGGATTAATTTGATGCTATTAGTAAATATCTTGATAATTTCAAATTTTGATACTACCATTTATTTGAAAAATAGTTTATCTTCTAATTTCTCTATTAATTCAATGACTTCTTTTTGTGACATACAATTATTATTGATTGGTTGTAGAACTAACTTTAAAATAGATATACAATCCTGAGTGATATGTTTCTAACTTTTTATAATGGGTATTTAAATCATTTTTTTTAATTATTTCAAATGATCACTTTTGATTTGAATGTCTTCATCATTAATACCAACTTTCTATTATCAAAAAATATCTTTTTGATTTAAAATAGAAATAAACAAATCTTATTCAGAGCAGAACCTAAAAGTTTTTCTAGTTTAAGACTCTTGCTTTTTCCCTGTTATTTAGTTTGCATACTAATAAATAAGGAAACAATGTCTGTTAAAAATAATTTATATTTTTTGGTTTAATAATTTTGTTACTATAGGTTAGGAATTTATAAAAGGAATTCAATTACTGAAATTATATCAATGAAATAGTGTATAAGTACCATATCGTTTTCCAACTTCTGTATGAAGAAGTAAATTATAATGTTCATCATTATACTTTCATGTAACTAATCAAAAGTCTCTAATTTAAAGCCTTGATTTTAATAGTATTTATTGCTTTAATATGTAAATGCAAACAATAAAAATTTCTTTGTAAATATTTCACGAAAATATTATAAAAAGCTAAAATTCTAATCCTTTATTGACATATCCCATACCTTTATGGTGCAAATATGATGTTAATGATTTCCCTCTTATTGACAATGCACCATCAAAGATACAATAGTAATTTGAGATATAAGGATTTATTTTTGTTGTAAAATACTTTTAAGACAATTAAATAAATGTTCACTTGTGTTGTGTATTTGTGACAGTTGTAGTGTCATAAATTTTTCTGTCATTTCTTTTTATCTGTATTAATAATATTGACTTGTAAAAATATTGCTTATGTCAAAAGTAGATTCATCCACCTGCATAGAAAATTTACTTTTCTTTATTTGTTGGTTGGTTTTTAATATTTTGATGAGTTTTTAGTATTATCTGACATTTCATCTATAACAGGTATAAAGTTATTACTAAGTTGAATATTTTTTAAAAAATGTTTTTGAACATATTTTTCATAAAACTTATTTCTTGTATTGTAATGTTATTTATTTTTCTGTAGTGCTGTGTTTAAATCCAGCTTCACAATTGACAATGAATTTTATAAAAGAATGATAATGTTCTTTAAAAGTGTTTATTTATCAAATGATATAATCTGTATCTAAGAACAATATGCAAATTTTCTTAAAATCAATGAAAAATTATCCTTTTCGATTAAATGTATACTTTTTATTCATTTATCTTAATGTCTTTCCTCTTGTGTGATTTTATATAGCTATTGCTAAATATTTTTTCTCAGATAAAATGTAATAGAAAATAATCATTTTTTTTTTGAGACTCAAAAAAGACTTTCATTACAAGTACAATTGATTTGTTTTGTATTCAAACTTTAAAAATTAAAACACATATGCATGCTTATGTAAAGAATGATTCACATTTTTTTTCATTTGATATTTAACAGTTAAATAAGTTTAAATGTTTTACTGTACTGGATTTGAAGTCTACAAATACTTACTATGATAAATGATTTTTTATCAAGACAGTTAATCATGTTAATTATTCATGGAAAAGAATCCTTCTAGTTCTATTAAGCACATAAAAAATTTTGGTTAAAGGTTTTAAATAAAATTAAAAAAAAAAAATTGCTAAATTGTAAATGAAACTATGTGACTTATTACATCAGGAGGAATTGCGTACTGCTTAAGATCTAATAGATTTTCCTAATGCTATTTATAAGACCAGTTATTTCCTAAGTTCTCATATATGAAAGGAAGCATCATTTTGCTTATAAATAAAATATCATAACATTTAATTTTCGATGCATAGATCGCTTTTCCCTTTTCAAATTTCTACTTATTCATGTTGAGAGGATTATAAAAATTTCATTTTTAAAGAGAAGATTTATTTATGAACTCTCATTAAACCTCTGATATAGAATTGAACATTTTAAAAAATCTTCTTTCCACCATAGATCTACTTGAATGTTGTTGGAAATCCCTAAGTTACAATGTAAGAATTGTTAATTTGGCACTTTTTATTTTCAGTGAATCTCAAGTATTAAAAGCAAATTTAAAAGAAGTATCTGCTTTTGTTGATCAAAGGCCTGCAGCTTCAGCTTTAAGGTACAATTTGTTTTTTTATTCATAAATAGAATGCTAATATATATATATATATATATATATATATGGTAATTCTTCAATTACTAGTGACATGCTGAAAATTCCTTCTCTAAATATTTAAAGAAGTTATTTTACACACATATTTAATCATGTATTTCAAACTATCCATGTTAAATTATTAAAATCTGTTAATTATTTAAATTCCTTTCAGTTCTAAATTATTTTTCTAATTATCTGTTTCAGCTTACTATGTTTCATTTGTGTTTAGCAATCTATTTTCATTTACAGAATGATTCTCTAAATTTTTTCCCTTTAATTTCATTAATTTATTCTTTTGTAACATCAGATGTTAAATTTTCAGTGTATGAAACAAATATTTAAAAAGTAAAATAAATGAAACTTTGCTTTGTGCAACATTTTTTCTGCTCCTCTTTACAACCTTGACTATACAATAATACATTGTGATTGTTTTATCTGTCTCAAATTAAATAACAGTTTACTTTCTTTGCTTATCATTTTTGTAACTAAATTTAACATAAATGTTATGTTTAACTTGAGGGTTTCTCAGGTGTAATTAATAAATTACCGACTTTACTAATTTCAGTGAGTTTGGAATAGAAGAAGTTTTATTCCACATTTCTGATATTTATAAACTTCCTTTACTTTGTTGTTTTAGTTTTGATGCAAAAATTGAAAGCTTTATTGTAAGTGGTGTTCCTGTTGGAAATTCAACTCCTACTATTGTTTCATCACGGCAGTTTGTTTCAAGTAATCTTCCACTTTTAAATATTTCTTTTGAAACAAATCCTCTAGATAAATCTTGTGATCAACGTCTTAGTGTTCAAGCTCAACCTTTAGAAATAACTTATGATGCAGTGAGTATAGAACTATATGTTTATTATTATTTTTTTTAACTAAAATTTAAAAAATACTAGGTTGCTTTCTAGTTAGAAAGTTGATATCAATTTTGGTTTTATAATATGATATTTAGGAAATATCTAAGCAGGTCAATAATATTTTTTATCCTTAAAATAATACACATATAAATGGTTATTTCATATGTATATAATATATATATGTCAAGATACTGTAGCAGATTTTCAAGATTTTATTGTAAATATTCGTGTAATTACAAAAGGTTTCCAAAGTATAACATATTGGAAATTTTGAGCTCTTTATAATTTTAAGAAATGAACTATTTACTATTCTTGGCATTGAAATTTCTTATCAAATAGAAATGCTATTAAAATAACATTCTATATTTATTTATTCAAATGTTAACTCATCTTCATAAGTTAGTAAATTTCATTTTAATTTTAAATATATTATTTTATTGAAACTAAATTGTTTCAATATAATGAAAGAGTTGAATATTATTGTTAGGATAGACAAATTTTAGAATTTATGCAACATAATATTTGGTATTCAATATTCAGTTATATGAATTTTTTCTGTGACTGTATATTTTTTCATTAGAATTCTTTGATGTTTAATATTTAACAATTCATATAAAAATTACCATAATCACAAGAATTGAATATAAATTTTGTCTTGTAATTAAGTTACTTTGATAACATTGTGATAGTTATAAATTTTTTAAATAAATTGAAATCAGCAAACTATTTGCACTAAAAGCAATTTAAAACATTGTAACTTTTTTATTAGAAGAATATTATTAATATATATGAACTGTCCAAAAAATAACAATTTTAACTTTGATCCAAAGGTATATAAATTGACGTTATGTCATTAAATGATATTAGGCCAACTTTTTTAAATATGTATATTGAGAAGAAGATAATATGGAGTTGATTCTAAAGTAAATACTAAAAAATTCTGATGATGCAAATTTAAATCATCTGATAGTTTTATTTTTAATTTTCTATATTAAGTTTGTTCATGTCTGCTGATAATGTATATAATTTTATTTCAGAGCACTATAAATAACCTTTCAGAAGTTTTTAAACCTCCTGAAAATCCTGCTTTACAGCAGTAAGTAGATAGTTTTTAAAGTAGATTTATAAATGATTAATGGATTAGATGATTACTATATTTGACACTATTATTATTATTTTGTTTGTTAAATTTATTATGATATATTTTGGGAGTTTTAAATCAAATTGGGTTTTCCTTTAATACAAGGTTATTTTTGGTAATAATGTGAAATTTGATAATCATTTTTGAGAGAAAAGAATTTGTAAAGAAATGTTTAAAAAATTAATATTAATTTTTTCCCTCTAATGAAGAATGGATGTAAAATTACAGAGGAAAGTTTCTAACCTTTTTCCTACTAAATGTTATTTTTATGTGGTTAAAATATAAATTAAAAATTATGTTTAATAAAATTTATTAGTTTAATTTAAGCTCCTTAAATACGAGTTATACATAATTTATCTTAAATCTATTGCAATATAATAATTTAAATTAATCATTAGTCCAATAATATCAGAAATTGAATTATTTGATGCATGTCATTTCTAAAATATACAATTTTTATATTTCCTTCACTAAAAAATCTTTCATTTGTATCACATAAACTTTTGTAGTAAAATTTGTAAAATTGTATCACTTTAATGAAATTGACATTCCATGCTCAATATACTTATGGTTATACTAAGCATTGAATAATCTATGCATGGAAATATGTTGCAGGAAAAAGAATATTTAAAACATTTTGATATACAGGCTTTAATCAACACCTTAGCTGAAAAAAGTTAACAACTTGACAAGTTGTTAAACTTGAGTGAAGATGAGTAATTCATTCAGGAACTTTTAAAAATGAACCATTGTTGCCCTACATTTCATTTTAAAATTCTTTGAATGTACATTCATGTGAAATTTGTTCATAAGAACTGTGAGATGACTAAGTGAGTGATAAAAAGGATGCTATGTTGTGGCTGCAAAACAAGCTGTTTAATTGCTTACTAGAATAAAATATTTCTTAGAGAAAAATATCTATGAAATATGTGTCTGTTTTGTTAAATTGAAAAAAAGGAAAAATGTGTTTTTAAAAAATATAGTTTTGAAAAAAAAATAGTTAGTTTGAATTCATAGTTAAAAACAAATATTATTTTTAAATATGAATTTTAAACTAATTTTGTTTTTAAAAATAATATTTAAAAACTAATATTTTTTTTAAGTATGAATTTTATTTTGCATATGTTTCTTAATTAATACCTTCTTAATAATTGTTTTCTAAGAGTACTTTACTTTAAAAAGAGTACAGTTTGAAAAAGAAAATAATTTTAAGATCTAACATGCACTTATTTTTCATAATTTAGGAACTATTTTACTTGTCCCTACAAGTTTTCAAAAATGAGGATATATTGTTTATTATATTATTTGAAGGAGCTTAATAATTTTTAAAACATTCAAAAACTGTACTGAAATATTGTTTTTCTTTAACATTTTATTCTTTAACTATGTTTTATTTAAGCATTTTTAAATAACTATGTTTTTCTGTAAACATTTTTAATCTGTTATAAAATGACATTTTATTTTGCTATAATTGTGTGTTCTGAATGTTATATTTATGAAATTCAATTTTTCTTTTAATGGAGCTCTTTAGATAAGTAAGTACGAAGTGTTTTTCTTTGTAGGTGAATTTTAGTTTGTTAATAGTCTTATATTTATACTTCTTACATTATTTTTCTTAAAAGTATATTATTTGTTAATGAATTTTATTATATTAAGTATAAATTTTTCTTATATTATTTATTATTAGAAATTTATTAAAATTATATTTAGAATATTTGTAGAGCAATTTACAATTGCTTATTTAATATTTCTAATGCTATTGTATTTTTTTAGACTTCAAGCTACAGCTATGTTGAAATTGGAAGACTTAAAAGAAATGTCTGCATTTGGTTTACAGTATGCTATAGAACAACATAAATACTTAGATTTAAAAATAGATATGCAGCCTGTTTTCATTGTCATACCTGAAAAAGGAGTCCTACAAGAGTAATAATATTCACATTACTTATTTTTGTACCAAATGTTTTCAAAAATATATGTAATACATTGATTTTTGATAGCATAAATTGCATGCATTATATTTTGAAAATTTCTTTTAGATAATAAAATTTCTTTTTTTTAATTACTCTGATAACTTTTAATGAAGTAATTTTTAATTTTCGATATAAAAGTTTCTTATATTTTGGTACTTTGTAGAATAACTAAACATTGCATGACACTGATGTAATTAGTAATGAGTTAATTATTAAATTAAGTGTCATGCAAAATTTTGTTTGAGGAAATTAATTTCTTAATGAATATTTTTAACTTTTTTATTAAAATAAGTTAAACAAATGCTCTTCATTCTTCATAAAATATAACACAAAGCTTACAAAAGTTATTGCATTCAACCACAAAAATATTTTCAAGACAACAAGAACAACAAAAGAATTAACAGTTTAAGACAAGTTTCTGTAAAACAACAATCGTTGTAACATTCCTCAGAAGCCTGATCCAAATGAATAGAGGGATGCTTTAATTTGGATCTAAAAACCATTATGGCACTTGTGTACAACCTGCAGTGCAATAAAACGTGTTCAACATTTTCCACAGCATTGGCTCAAGTTCAAAAGTTCACTAACCCCAATATTAAAATGAAATATAGTTACCATTGAACAAGTTCTGATGTCTAATGACAATTAAATATCATTTTCTTCAACAAAAATGCTTCTTTGTTTTTATTTTAAAAGCTATTGATATGTAAATAACAAAACATTGTATTCCATTTTAATAGATATTCAAGCACTTAAAACTATCATGGATTTCTATTTAAAAACTAATACTTAGTAGAATTAATAATAGAAGAATTCAAAATATAATAGAAGAATTCAAAATATTCCCAATAAGAGAATATAATAATTGTTACCAAAAAATGATTACTTTTTCTGTTTTTATGCAGCTATTTAAACGAGAAAATGTTATTTAATACTAAATTCTATCTGAAATTATTTTCGTTCATGTATTTTTTAATAAGTTTTGCCCTATTAAATTTAAATGAACATTTTTAACTAAGTTTCAAATATATCCTTATTTGTATACACAAAGAAAATTAAAAAAAAATTTTACAAAGTGAAATCTGTTATTCTTCTACATATAGGCTGTATTTTTATTCTTTAAAATTGTTCCCTTCTAAAAATTTTAAGATTCCTTTCTTAAGGTACATTGGACGAAACATTTAACAAAAGTTTTCCATATTATTTAATCTGTTATAGTTTGTTTAATTACACTTAAATTTCAAATGAAAATGATTAAATATTGTTATATTCAGTTGGATTATCTACTCATAAAAATGTAAAAGCATCATTTGTACTTTTTAAATATCATTGTAAAAAATATTTGCAATTGTATTGGGGAGAAATGAGAGAATACATTTAAAAATATATGATTGAAAGAGATTTATTAGAATAAAGGATGTTATGTATTTATAATGAAGATGTATGTAATATAGAGCAATGATATTTTGAAATATTGTTTTACATGTAGTCATCTCATATAATAGTTATCCTTATTTTTCTTTGTAGCAATTCATCTTTAATTGTCGTCAGTCTTGGAAATTTCAAAATGAATAGTTGTTTGAGAGATCCTGAGTCACCTACTGTCAGGAGTCTTGTAAAAGCTGGGAGTACTGAAGTAATTGTTTAATGTGAAAAATAGTCTGTATTATGATTAGACTATAAAGGGAAATACAATTTCGAGATCATAAACATTTGTTTAAGTTCATTCAACTGCTTTTGTTTTTTAATTGTATATTTCTTATAAATCAGCAAATTATGAAAAGCATTTATAGAATGAATGCATTTTTAGTAGCAATTAAAATGTATAAGTACTATTTCAAATTTTTAGAAATATTTGTGTAACTTACTTAATTATTTTTGAATTGATTTTAATGTTCACTGTGATGTGATTTTTTAGCATAACACATGTTCCGTAAAGTGAAAAATTGTAATGTTTTCAAGTTCAAGAAATATTTTTAGTAAATTGTATTAAATGTTAACACTCTTTTGTGTAAAGATTAATTTTTTGGTAGAAGTAATTTTAATGTATAATGTGAGTTATATTTCAATTTCTTATGTTGAAAAGGTTTAGAAATTAGAATATTTAAGTATAAATATTAAGGCATTAAATAGAATTGATAAAGTATATGAAAATATTTCTCTCAAGATACTGTGGGAATTTTTGAAAAATATTATTTCATTTGAAACACTAGAAGTTTCTATGAAAGCAATAAATTCTTTTAATATTCTATTTGTGAAACATGATTTGAAAATTCATAAATATCTAATCGATTAATAAAAAAAAGAGGAGCTGTATTTTATTAGTAGCTTTATAATTATAATATATACATAATTTAAGTATGATTTTCTCTTTATATTACATGATAAGTTTGATTTTAAATAATATATTTCATGGTAGTAGCGTGCTTTGACTAATATAAATGTTATATATATATTTTGATGTAATATATCCATTATATATTACTTTAATCCTGTGAGGCTTAAAATTGGTTATGAGTTTATGCTGCACATTCCAAAAAGATCTTTCTGTTAAAGTAAGATTGCATCACTAATAAGAAAATTTATAAAAATAAATTTTACTATCTTTTTAATTTGGTAAAAATTTTAACATGATTCTTTGCTTTTGTTATGTTGTTGCTGATGTACTCTTTGATTTTGAAAAAAAATAATCATAATCTTTAATCATTTGTCTATATTTTTTCATTGCTATAAAAATCATTTATTTTAAAAATTTTAAAAAAAAAAAATCATAACAATATAAAAAAGAGTATAACAATATTTAACAATATAAAAAGTTTGATAATTGTAAAAATATAAAAAAAATTTTTATATTTAAAAATTTATTAATATTAATAAAATACATAAAATAATTTTTATTTATTTATTGACAAGATACAATTTCAGTATTATCTTATATAATTTAGAAAATTTGTGAAATATTTATTTAGATTTTTTTAATTTTAAGGTACATTTGAAGCTATATTGTTAATTTTTTATAATAAAAAATTTAGGATGAAGTTTTATCCACAATGATAGACAAAGCATATGATAAATTTGAAATAGGAGTTAAAAACATTGAAATCCTTCTCACAGAATCTGGTAAGAAATTTGATTTTTAATGGATTTTGTGTTGCAATTATTTCTAATGTTAAAAATTATTATTTGAGAATTATGCTTTTTTTCCCTTGTTATTTTAATAATATGGTTTTGTTTATTTTGTCATTATCATTATGAATAAAGAGAAAAATTAAATTTCTATAACAAGAGATTTCAAACACTATTGTTTTTTTATTTGCAATTTTTTTTTATTTCTCTTTAAACACATTAAATAAATTTCTGATGTTTTACAGGTGAAAATTGGAGGGATTTTATTGGAAAGTTAGATGATCCACATCATTTGTTATATCCATTAACAGTTAGTGTCGATTTTCAAAAATCTATAGTCACAATAGACCCTAGATTACCTCAGTGAGTTATATTTAATTACAATTTCAAATATAAATCATTACTGATATATTTTGTTTCTTAGGCATTTAGTTAAGTAATTTACATTAGCATTTCCTGTAATGCCTTTTAGATATCTTAACATTTTCCATCGTTTTTATGTTCACATTGAAAGTATTTTGATTTATTCAAGACATTGAAACTAAATTAAATATTTTATTTATGGAAAAAGTATATTTAATCTTTTGTTACATAATTTGAAATTTCACATATTTATTTATATACCATATATTCATATAAATGTTGTAAATCTCATTTCTACTTTTTAATTGCTATTATTAAATTTTATATTTTCCCCTATTTTTGCAAATTAAAAAATATTTTGATTATTCGCTGCAATAAATTATTGAGTGTTGCAAACTGATTATTCTGTTCTATATAAAATTTTCACTTTCATAATATTAATGTAAATATTTCAACATTGTTTTTTTTTTTTTTTTTTTTTTCCTTCTCCTTTTTTCCCCTAAAATGTGTTGTATAAAAGAGCATAATTCAAAAAACAGTTCTATTTTTTGCCATTCTATATTTTTTCTTCTGAATTATAGTTCTATGTAAATAATTCAAGTATTGTTATTTTTGAAGATATTTTATTGTATTATAATATAATTTACTATTAAATTTTACTTTCATTCAATTAATCATTTGATTATATAAAACATATTTCTATTTTGAATGTTAATTTAAATCAATATTATATTTATAGAGCACTAAGTAAGTAATTTGTTGATAAAACTAGATTTTCTAAATAATGTAAACAATCATGTGTTTTGATGTCAATCTGTTGAGTTTATTCTTTGCTAAAAGTTATAGTTTTTGATTAATTTTATATATACACTTTTAATATTAATTTAGTAATGTGTTTTTAATTATAGGATGAAACTTGTTGGTGTGCTACCTCTTTTAGATATTGGAATTTCTGACTGTCAGATATTTCAACTTGTTAAAATAGCTACAAGTATACCACTGCCAGACGGTGACAAAACTGTTGCTTCTGAGAAACCTACTCCATCTAGCATAAAAAATTTAGTAAGTTTATATAAACTCTTCTTTCAATATTGCTGAGCTAATGAAAGAATGATGTTTCCTTTGGCCTTCACTTTAACAGATTACGGGTTCAATTTTCTTCTGTGGCACCTGAATGTTTGTTGTAGTTCTGAATCCATTTTAAAAAGTCTAAGTGTTCTAATTCACATGCACACAAAAAATAATCTTAAAGTGACAAATAAACCTCTTTATCTTAGATATATGCCTTAAATTGGTAAATATTTCATGTTTACTATGAAAAAAATGGTTCATATGTAAATTTTTATGTTTTTTATTTTTAAAGAATATAAACCTTAACTTTTCATAGGATACAAGTGTACTAAGGTATTTAGTAGTATTTTTAGCCTTAGTCAAACTAAAATAATTTTAAATAATATTTTTTTTGTTTGAGATAAAGAGGTATATTGACATTATTTTTCATAACATAGTTTACTCGCCTATTATTTTGCTTTTAACACCTATTAAACTTTTTTATATTTAAAGAAGCTGTAGTGTAACAGAAACAAATTTAAAAATATCCAGGTAACTTTGAATATTAATCTAAATTTATATTCTCAATAAGTATAGCCCAATAATTTTTCAGTTTAATTTTCTATATAATAACAAAAATATAGAAAAAATTTATGAAACTAATTTTAGGCCATTAATAATCATGTTTAATGTATATTATCTCAATTTAAATATTTTCATATAATATGAAATTTTAATATTTTTTCATTAATATAACTTTTCTACTTCAATGTTCCATTGATGAATTCCTCTTTTATCTTCTAAAATACTGGTTAAAATATCAATTCAATTTTTCTATTGACATGAAAAATAAAATTAAAGTTATTGTACAGACAAAAATTTTAAAAATTGTTCAATTTTAATTGTTCTGAATTTTAGTACATCAATGGAATCATGATATTTTTTTAAGTAATGAAAATATGTTAGTTTTTTCAGTATAATAAGTAGTTTGTAACAATATTATGTTTAGTTATTAAATTTGTTTCCATCTTTGTTTATGATATGTATTATTTTAACAAGCTATTTTCAAAAATTTTTTTATTATATGTGGTTTGGAAATTGTACTTAAAAACAAGGATTTTCTTCTGTTAAATTATAACTTCTCTTGAATAAACTGCACTATCTAGCCATAAGCTTGTTTATTAAAATGTCCACAATGATACAGCTACAAAAATAAATACTTTACTTTCCTGTATATAATTTGCGGATTATGTGTTAAAAAAGTTCCGAATTTCGTTGTGCGTATTATACGCCACCGTGGATAATCTGATAAAAAACATTCGCCATCTGAAAAGCTTACAAGAAAGTTTTGAAAGAAATACTCTTTATGCTTCACAAAATAAATAACATGTGGTACCAAGACACACCTGAGTTATTTAAACTATAATCGGCTTTGTTCAATTACGTTCAAAAACGAATTCGATTCCTCTTAAAGGTATTAGTTGTAAATTCGCTAACGTCATTGTACAATTTGCCTTGACATGAGCTGTTTCGTTTCGAAAATATTCAAATTCGTCTATCGTCATATGGAAGCGAAAACATTTAAGTTAAGCAGCAGATTTTAAATTAAAAGCTATAGTGAAAGCAAATAAAAAAAATGGAGTCCAATGTGTTAATGGTAAGGGAAAAACAAAGCATGCACGGTATAAAAAAAAAATTGTATGAAATATGCAATTTTTAAATAATCAATTTCTTTCATTTAAATATTAACCAAGCAAATATATATTAATTTGAATATGTGTCTAACATCGTTTTAAAAGATATTAGAAGCTAAATATCGATAAGTTTTAAGAGAATCTTCTCGAAATTATCGCTCTTGATCTATCTCGTGCTTTCATCTCAAGTTTATCGCACTTTGCGATGAAGTGGATCTAGACTGATATTTTTCATAATAAATGCTTTTTTTCTATACAATTTATTAAATTTTTAATCCTACTGTGCTTCATTTTTATTTTATGTGACACCCATATTATCAGCAATACATGTTTTAGACTATTCGCCAGGAAAAATTGCCGCGGATTATGCGACGCTTTTTTCCTTTCACTCGAAAAACCGACCGTGCGGATAATACGCCGCTGCGGATTATATACAGGAAAATACGGTAGTTCTAAATGTTTTGTGTTGCATTTATCTTCTGGATCTCATATACTTAACATTTCAGTTTATTTTCCAATTTAGAACATAATATTTTAGAATTTCTTTTTACTAAACTGGCAGTTTCAAGATTTAGCCTTTTGGCTGATAGTTCAACAGTGCATCTGTTTGATTATTATCTTTGTAGTGAATAATTGTAGTGGTTTCAACTTTTCTTTAAACTATAGATTCCAGTCTAATTAGTCCTCATAGATGCTGAATATTTGCTTCTGTAGTTGCATTTTAAACACATTCTTTAGAATGTGTTTAAAATGCAACTACAGAAGTCTGTAGCTGCCAAGTTTAATTATAAATTTTTTGCTCTAACATTAGATCATGTTTTTTTCTTTTGGTTTTTTCTAGACCTTTGTTATTTTTATGTTGAATTACTATTAGTTTTCAGTAGATTTTTGGAAGTAAATTTATTATAAATGTTAGATATATCTGGCATTTATAATTATGTTATTGTTATAACAAAATTTATTATATATATTAATTCAAATAAATAAAAATATATATATAGATATAACTAAAAGAAAAAAACATGAA